>JAPQLA010000015.1:12443502-12461411 GCA_029822935.1 Naso vlamingii
TTCTTTTCCCATTTCAAAGAGCTGTTACTGAGACACAGAGGGGGCTGCTTTTTCCTCCCTCTACCTCTACCTCCTCCCCCTCCTCCTCTCTCTGTGCTCCCTCTCGCCTTCCTCGTTCTAGGATTATACAGCACTGTATGTGATGTAATGAATCACTGAGTACAGTAAATATGGGATTGGAATTGTGCTTGGCGACCTGACAAACCCCCAGCAACTTCCCTGCACTGTTCGCTCTGCTTCATCTCCACCAATGCTCTGCCAAGAAATAGAAATGAGATCTTATCCACCCTATCCCATCACACACCCCTGAACACACACACACACACACACACACACACACATACAATTTTGCCTCCTATCACTGCATGGTGTATATGGCAACTTGTCTTGGATGCACATAACTACACACAGAGTGCTGCTGCTACAATACAGCACTGATGAGACACACAAATACTGCTTTTATCTTCAACTTCTAACTTCCTGTGGTGTGTTAATATTTATGCATACCAAAGCAAATTCCTTACATGTGAAAACCTTCTTGTTCACATATAAGTCAGAAAACATGCTTACAATAATATACTTGTGACAGCAAATCACTGTTATAGCTGTCAGGATATAAGGTAGATTCACATTTAAGGTCTTTATACACTGGATGGGATTTTTTCATGTGAATATTATTTTTGGAACTGCTGACTGGTCATGAGTACATTCTCACAGAATGTGAATATCACTCTGCAAAAAAGCAACCCTTTTATTTTTCACACTGAGGTCGATTTTTCTGAGCTTTCGCACTGCAAATGAAGGTACCAACCAATCACAACAGCCGCACAGACTGAACGTTACGTACGTCTCCTACAACAACACCAGCATGGACTGAATCTCAATCTGAATCACAAAACAATAAAACAACATTTATGTGATTATTTAACAGCTTGTGCAAAGCAGCCGCCACCCGTCTGTCTGTGCCGATGCTTTGTACCAGCTCCTGCCAGAGACATTGTAGAGGTGTCAAGGTTAATCAGAATGGAGAACAAAAGCAAAAGTCAGAGATTTGGTTATATCACTATGTGATCACAGATCTGAACCAACTCCTGCATAAAATTCATAAATAAAAGAAAAAAGATACAGCTATCAAAAACAGGTTCATTTAGTCCATCACTGCTATGTTAACTTTTGTTTTTGTGGCAAAAGAACTCAAAATAGTTGAAATGAAGGATTTATCTCAGTAACATTATTAATCTTTTAATTTTAAAAAGAAAAGTTCTACACTGGGCTGAATCAAATCATACACAAATGGCTTTGAAATGCAAAGCACCAGATTGTTCAGACTTTACCTGAAGCATTTCTGTTGGCTGATCTCATCAGTGACTTATTCTGAATCATGAGAGGAAGGGACTGATCAACAGAGGACTTCATAGTGCACAAGGACCAGCAGAATTTGACTCATCAACCTCAGTGCCCAGTGAAAACATGCTGGTTTTCAGTTAGGGACCTGTTGGGAACCATCTTTTGAAACTCCAAAACAATTTTTGGGGGTCAAACTGCTTTGAACAATTGAAAATCAGGTGCCCTTCATTTCTTCAAAAGACGAGAGAGAAAGTTTCTGAACTCCTAAAAATTGTAGTGTTTCTCAAAAAGACCCTGCGTGAAAAAGGCTTCATAGATTCATTCATAGCAACACAGAATATATCAAAGAATGTGGAAAAAAAGAATATCTTCCTCTATCTTTTACAAGTTTTATTTCTGTTACTGTTCTTAGGAGCTGCATCTTCCAAACAGTTTCACTTGGGTGTGTGAAGCATTGTGAAGCAAACAGGAACTTAGTTAAATCTCTGTCCTTAGATTTACTGTATAACTGCTGAATGCACAGATACATCAGCACTAAGATATTTTTAACAGCTTTGTATTATTCATCTGCTCTAAAACACTGCTCTCCCTTGACGGAAATATTGTCAATATTATCAAGTAATATAATTATCGAATAACTTCCACTGGCCTGTAAAATATCACCACCCACATTCGAAGCACATACAACATCTGTAAAACTGTCTCATTGTGTGCCATCTCAGTTCAGGACATTTCCATTCCAGGTCCTCTGAGTTTATTCGGATCACACAATGGACTTCAAGTCAAAGTAAATTAGCGATAAACGCAGAAGAGAGCACATCATGGCAGGGATCACACAGGTGGAGGTTGTGTATACGTGCAGATGACCATGTGTGTGTGTGTGTGTGTGTGTGTGACTTGCAAATCTGAAGAAGCTGCACTGCATCTCATCGGCATTCCAAGTGAGTGTGTCCTGCTTCCATCAGACGCCTCATGCCCACCTGAGCTCACATCTCTTGGATGCAAAGCACGTGTGCATCCATGCACAGAAGCAACACACGCACATGGTATTTAAAAAGTTAAAAACTATAATATGATGAAGGCAATTAGACATTATGATGTGAAATAAGTCCAGAAGAAACATTTTGCAATGGATGTAAAATCTGTAGACGGCTGCATTTACGTCTCTTGCTTTTAGATTCTGCCCGAGGATTATATAACACAAACCAGTGTAGAGTTCCTGGCAGTTCGTTGGAAACTTTCTGAAAGGCACTGCATGTAAATATGTTCCATACATATGCTAATAACCTATGCGAGGCTGACACAGCTGAGCTCAGCTATAAAATCAGAACAGTGATACGCAAACTGGTAATACAACTTCACCCAGTTCTTTGCTAAAGTTTTTTATTCTTAACAAGGAGAAAGTGTTGGGAAATGCACTGTACCATCAGTGTTTATCTCTGGTTACAGCAGCAACTGTGGCAGTATTTGATAAAGTGCCACTGACAAATTTAACAACCGCTCTTGTGAGTTAACCCTAAAAACCAAGAACCATCATGCACTAACCAAATAATCAATGTTAACAACTT
The DNA here is from genome assembly GCA_029822935.1 of Naso vlamingii. Classification (NCBI taxonomy): domain Eukaryota; kingdom Metazoa; phylum Chordata; class Actinopteri; order Acanthuriformes; family Acanthuridae; genus Naso; species Naso vlamingii. The sequence goes on from JAPQLA010000015.1 coordinate 12,446,418, forward strand.
CAGCCGCTTAACAGCCCCAATCAGTGCACAATGTTAATGTCTCAGCCTTTCCCATAAACAGGGTCCACAATGACAGAACCCAAAAGAAGCCTGTCACACGGCGAGCAGGGAATCGCAGGCCTGTGTAATTAGAATCGATAATTCATTTTCCCCTTTTCTGCCACCGTTCCATTCAAACAACCCCTCACACACTATCGAGAGAGCTTCCAAATCTCTTCAGGGTCGCGGTAATTGGACTGGGATTTTTTTCTTTCCCCTCCACTTCTTCTTTTTGCACCTCACCGAAATCTCATCAGCTAAATGCAGAGGAGAGCATTCTTCTTAGGGTAATTGTCTTCGACTGCCATGTGAAGTTTTCGCTGCCCTTTTCCAGGTGCTGCTATTGTTCTTTTGGACTGGTTAATTTGGGGAGACGAAGAAGCTTTTGAGTCGTGGAGTGTTGGGATGTCAGACAACGAGGGTGTCATGCTATTTATCCCCCAGGCTATAATGGTGCCTATTAGAGGTCTGAAACCTAATGCTAGCTGTCTGTAAGAGGATGAGCAATGGGGCTCGGATTTCCAGGTGTACTGGCTGGAATAATTATAGCAGTTCTTGAGTTTTTTCACTTGGATGACGGATTTAATCACCGTCAAGCAAAGGAGCTGCCCGCTGAGTGATTGTGTTCATTCAAATTTTTGGTGCCTCCTCCATCTTTGCATTTGAGCAAAGGTAATTACACCCTGCTGTAAATGTTCAAAATCATTTTCACTCCATTGATTGGGTTGGGACAATGTTCTTGACGAATCCATTATGATGAACATGTACATACAGTACGGCATCATCATCATTTGCTGCATGGCCTCCATGACCATCACTCTTACTGTCTTATGAACATTGTCATCGTAATATTTTGACTGTAATCATTATCATCGATCAGTATTGGTACAACCCTTATTATTTTCATCATCATCACCGCTGTCAGCATTGCAGCTGCTGCTGTCACTGCAGTGCTCGCATCACTTTAAACTTGTGAAGCGAATCACAGTCACTGTGCGGCAGAAGATTGCTCTGTGACATTGTAAAGATCATGGCTACCTAAACATGTCTTAGCTCCTGCACATGCACACTGCAGCTGCACATTTCTATCTGTGGGTGTCACCCACAGAGACATAGATAATGGCGGTTGTGAATGGCTTCTCTGTCACTCTGCCATTTCCATCTCCCTGGCTGGGATTTAATGTGACACTTATAGCTATTGCATGGTTTAGCCCCCAGATAGCAGGGGAGCACGCCTGAATGAAAATGAGATTGTCATCTGTCAACTACACCCATCAAACCACTGGAAGACTGACAAAGAGGGTGGGAGAAAGATTAAGAGCGATAGTGGGTGATGGAGAGGAAGAGGAGGAACCTTGCACTTGGCTCTCACAGTGGGGCCCCATCATCGATGCTCTTATCTGGAAGCGGCAGTGGTAGCATGGCACCAACGATCTGGAATACAAATGTGGACAGACATGAATAATATCATGCAGGATGACATGCAGGTCTATCAACCCCTGGGCTTCTCCATTTGAGTAACATGATGTAACAAACTGGTATTGCAAAGGAGCATCGTGGAGAACTGGAGGAGTATGGAGAGTGTTGAAGCTTCCGAAAATGTAATAACGCCTAAGAAAGGAAAAAAGACATGCAAGTAACCACATGGAAAATGTGATTAAACCCAATAATGTTATACAATGTCCTGACTGATATTTTAAATTTGTCATGTACACATCCTTAAAATTTCACTTTAAGCTGTCAATCTTAAACCAACAGAACAAAAACATGTCACTTTCCCAAGGCAGAACCAGGTAGAACAACCTAGACCATTCGAAAGCCCCATTCATGCCAAATCAGACACGGCAGCCAAATGTATCCCCAAACTCAGCTTCTCCCATTCATTTTAAGGTAAATGGATTATATTCACAGCTCGTTTCTAGTCTTTCGACTATTAAAAGCGCCTTACAACACAAGTCAGCATTCATCCATTCACACAAAGTTTCACACAGTAACTGCAGGTGCGGACCTGCTCATCAAGAACTCACACACACACACGTCACTTCAACACAAAGAACGGAGAGGCCAGGGAGTGAACCATCGACCTTCTGATAAGTAGACAACCAACTCTACCTCCTAAGCTACAGCTGTGAGAAGTCTGTTTTGCCTGGGACACACATCCTGCATCTGCAGCATGTGCGCTTAATTTTTCAGCACCCATTTAAACAGATTGAAGCAGCCACACAGCACACGGGAGATGGACGCTGGACGCATGTCGGCAGCAAGGCAACACTTCAGCTCAGGAGGATCGTTGATTTTTTTCAGCTAGACGCACGCAGTTCTCTGCTAAGATAGATGGAGAAATAACCTGTTGCTAGTAACACTGACACATACCAGCAACATTCACTGTAGTTTCAACATTTCCAGTGTGTCTTTCAAAACAAAACCTCTCACAAGTGTATATGTGCAGAGAATCCCTTCATTTAAAGATTTAATTGTAAAGCATTTGAAGGAAAACTCTATCTAGACAGAGAGCAGCAACAACGCAGCAGATGTTGCATGTGTGAACAACAACAGCAAGGGAGACACAGCCGATTGGTGACACAGACGCGCTGCAGAGATAGACGCAAGATGTGTGTCCCATGTGGTTCTGACTGCAAGGACTTAAGTCCTGAGGTGGAAAGTTGAAGCTGAGTCCACTTGTATTGAAATGCAACCCTATGTTACACTAAAGTGGTTCGATTCGGTCTCATCAGCGGCAGAATTGAGCAACTCTGCCATGATGAAGTACAAGGACGTTAAATTGCATTTGCAAATGTGCCGACACTCCCACACCACTGCAAAAACTTACAGTGATTGCTGCAATGCCTGATTTGGTCTGAGACGGCTCTAAGGAGCCTTTTCAGAGCCTCCTGAAGGTGATAGCAGAGGCAGTGGGAGGCCGGGAGCCAAAATGAAATTAGCATCACAATAAATCAGCATTAGAGAGACAGCAGTCAGAGTACAGGTGAGGGTAGAAGGCCATGGATTTTCTGCCACAGAGGCGACTTCCTGTCAATCAGCTGCCTGGAGGAGTGCTGTATCCGAAGAGCAAGACCACAAGTGGGACTTACATACGCACACATCTGCACTCTGCACAAATGTGCACTACAAAACTTGCATATCACAAAAGCATAAAGACACTTTTGCATGCACACCTCAGTCCATGCATTGATTCCTCAGAAATAAGAAATCATTGACTGTGGCCAAGTTGAGTGGGTGTGTTGACAGGATGGCGATCGATATCGATGTCCCAAGCTTGAGTGAGAGCAGAGCTCGCTAATACAGAGTAGGCGCCTTGAATTGCATTATTGCACGGCAGATGCGAAAAAACAGACAAGAACACACACACACACATCCACACACGCACATGTACCAGTTGGTAATTAGTCACCCTGACAGAACATCCCATGGTAAGTGAGGACAACTACAACTGAATTAGACCAGGGAAGCTTCATTGCTGCAAACATACACGCAGTCGCAGACTTACACACAGTCGCAAGGGAGCGACTCTGCACCGTATGAGGGTCTAATTAAGACACAGAGATAATTGGGAAATTGGGGAAGTGGGGGGTGGTCAGTGTATGTGTGTAGGGTTATGTTTATTTCAAAGAGATGCTCAATTACTCACGGCGACAGAACATGCGTGCCAAACGCCGAGAATGGTTTCCCACGGGGAGTCGGACTGAAAAGGAGAAAGGTACTGCAGGGGAAAGAGAAATGACAACAGGCCACGGACAAGCGCATACGCAGGGACACAAATACATGCACATGCACAGGAGGGATACGTGCCAAAGTTAGCGAGAGGGATGCAGGCTCACAGGTCTGAGAGAGAAAGGGAGAAAAAAGGATGGAGGAGGGAGAGTGAGAGAGAGAACACCAGATGAAAAATGAGGCTTCCTAGCAGACAGGCCTCAGACGACAACACACACTCCCAACACGGCACAGCCTTGGGGATACACAAGGAATTTTGGGTAATGCGGTCCGACATGCCACAGCTCAGCGGCCCCCTGACTGGCTGCTCGGATTGGGCCGATGAGCTCACGGGGGGATGGGTCACAACGGAGGTTCCGGATTGGCTGCGGCGTTTCTGGAGGCAGCCTGTGAGATTGGAGCCTATGTAGGTTTGTCCTCAAACTAAGGTCGATAAGCAGCTGAAAGTATGCTATCAACAGCAGGTGATAGCGTGGTCTCATGCTGTGCTTAAACTGGGTGAGATGTTGTTTGTAGTTTCTGCAAAGACAAACTACCCTTTTATCTCACAATAAAAACTTACTCTTTTTACTTAAGGTTACCCTTTTATCTGAGAATGTTTCTGCAGGAACATAAAGTCAACAGGGTTGGATGCGCACAATGAAACAGGCACTCAAGGTGTGCATGGGAATGAATGCATTTATTTATCTCTAGAGAAATTTAAGAGATAACACTTTTATTGAGTCTCATTATTAGGTGAAGGAATCAACAACAGTCACTAAAAACAACTAAACATCCTCTTACTACTCCTTGAAACAAAAAGTTGAGAAATTTTAACCTTGAAGTGCTGGAAGCACTCAGAGTGGCCGCACAAAAAAGGAGGAGCGCTCGGAAAAAATACACTGGGCGCTGTGCCTTTTCTCCGTGCGGCCACATTCTGCTGCAGATGCTCTCTCCTCATTGAGAACAATTGAAGACACTGGTGTTCAAAAACAAAACAAAACAAGACCAGTGGACACTGGCCATGAGATTTACCAGAGTATACACTTGTCCAATTTTAACAACAACATCTGTAGAAGACAGGGATGATGTCTGCTAATGGTGATTCAAAAATGGACTGGTTCGATCCTTTAAAGATGTCCAGCTATGAATAAGCTGCATCTAAGGTCCAGGATGTCATTTCAAAGACATCCAGGGAAAGAACTTTACTTTTTTTCTTAAAGAAAAAAAAAATGCATACAGTACATCTTGTTTACCCAAGTCTCTCTTTCTGTACATGCCTTTCCCTTCACTCAATGATCTATCTATCTTGCAAACATGCATACATTTATGACTGAGGGCTCCTTGCAGATTTCTGCGAAAGCCTCAGAAATGCTTACCAGCAAAAGCATCAAGCACACGCAGTGATATTAGTTTAATGCACGGCATGATTAATTGAGAGCTGGGGAGACACTGTGGCCCTGTGCTCAGTTGCAGATGCAGAAACACATCTATGCAGCGTGAACTGCCTGTCCTTTGGTTACAATGTCATGTATCATGCATTAGCTAGCATATTAATCACCATAAAGATGACTCAAATATAATTAGATTTTTCCCACAGTGCACCCCCTGATTTGGTATTTCACTTCCTTGGTGTGAAATCGAGGTCATCTCGCTGCCCCGATCCCACAGCAGGGATGCGTGCTTGGGGAAGTGTTCGGGGCTATCCCTCACCTCTTCTCATACTGGGAATGTCTTAAGCTCTGCTCTCTCTCTCTCTCTCTTTCTCCACCTCCATTTCTCTCTACTTCACAGATATGAACGGTGCTTTTATGGATGAGTCGGCTAATGAAGGATCCATCTTCTGTGATTAACATTTTCACAGGCCCGGGAATCGTCGGTGGGTTCAATTATCACTCAGGAGCCCACCTATTGTTCAGGTGGCATGCGCCTGCTAAGTAGAGGTTTATACCTTCAACATTGTGCATTAGGGCACATCAATTATGCAGGTGGCAGCAATTACATATTTATGTATTCTGATAATTACATTTTTAATACAGCAGATGTCAGCCTCATTTATGGCAGTTAATGAAAATGAATGACAGCAATTTTATTGTGGGAAGTTCACAGGAGTGCTGAAAATTCGTGACAAGAGTCAGTTTTGCTCGGGTGAGTTCGGCGGCGTCCTGAATGATAATGATGTTCTCTTTATTGATTAGGAGACCTTAAATAACATGAGGTTGTAATTTCATTGTAGGGATCATCATGAATTTGCATAATCATGCACTAAGTGCTTTGCTACAAAATGGCTGCTATGCATACATCCCCATGCGTGTGTGTGGCTCCCATTAATAGGGCGAGTGGAGTTTATACCCACGCAGTATGTTAAGCACTCCATAATGAAGTATACCATTATTTTCCACACTACTTTGAGGTTATGAAAGCCATAGAACATGCCAATCAGCTTCTCAACTTAACTCTGCAGCACTCTTGCATAACCAGAGTTGTTTTGCTATAAAAGGAACTAACTGGGGCAAAAGTTTGCAGGGAAAGGATTCTGCAGCATGAGGGGTGACACTCCTAAAGAGTACAAGGACTCTGCAGCCAAATTCATGATGGCATTTCATCCATCTGAAGAGTGAGTCATCCAGCTGTGAGTGGCATCCCCACAAAAGAAGCCCAGGAGAGAATTGACGGCAATTCAACAGCAATTTATTTGGATTTTTTTTTGGGGGGGTGTTGCATTTACTGTCCAGTCAGTTGTACAAATGCAAGACTCATCATTGCATACCCCGTAGGACAATGACTCCACACTAATGTCGTCGTCATATCTCCAAAAATATCTCAGTTTCAGTCACCCACCGTGGGGAGTAAAAACAAAATCTGCACACGTGCGACGTCATCACACCCCATAGCCTCTGCACACCGCAGCCCTCTGACATGAATTCTGCCTTGAACTTTCCTGTCATGACTCATAATCGCTGCAAAGGCACTGTTATATGAAGCACTTCCTATACCCCGGGGTGTGTAAATTATTTGGTGGCCATTAAGAGGAACGCTGTGTTCTTTGCATAAGGATTGTTATCATCAGTGAGGATACTTCTGAGATTCACTCTAAATGCAGATTTCACAAAGCATTTGAGAAGTGCAAGGAGTCAAGTGATTGGGCAATAACCTCACTATAATAAAAAAACACCAAAAACAAAACACGGGAGGCTTTCATTTCCACTTATCTCTTTGACAGGTGAGCTAGCAACTGCTATGAGGACAGAAGACAGAAGAAATATATGCTTATTCTGCTTCATTAATGGATGTTGTCATGATTTTCACCAGGTCTTTTATCATCTATATCTTAAATAACAAGATGCGATAAATTAAAGCTGAGGCAGCTAACGTCTGCATGAGACTCATAAGGAAGCAATTACACTGCACCCTAGACCATTAAACAATTTTCCTCTTCTTTCAAGGTGGTGATAGAAGTTTAATGTTTTCCCAGCTGTCTCAGCAACCACTGCCTTGCAGAACCTGCAACCTGAGTGTTTTCTCTTGTATGTTGTTTTGCATATAAATTTTCTATGATAAGGTAGCCAAACTTAGATAAATCAAAAAATCAAACTACAACTGACTTATGTCAAAGGCTGCGTTTGAAGGAAGAAGTTTTACATCCAGTCAAGATATTATGTTAACAAACAAGTTTGTTGTGTTCTTGACCGGTCTTGATCAAAAATCCTGAGTCCGCTATGTCAGAGACCGAGATGAGACCAAGTCAAAATGCATTTGATTCCGGGACCTTCAAAAATTGGACTTGAGACTGGTCTCTAGACCCGTCCTTGTTTTTGCTGCAGTTCGTGTTTTATTTCCTTTGTTGTCGCTCTCTTTTTTAAGTCCAGTTTGCACCAAAGATTCACAATGAGACCAAATGGTTGCAGGGAAAGTTGCAGCAGTGTAAATTTAGGATGATAGAAACATGCTCTCTCTTGATATGTGATTCGCCAAAAAGTGTCCGTCACGGTCTGAATGCCCAAGGAGAGGAGCACAGTCTAGCGTTCTTTCAGACCACCTGAATAACAAAATGCCGAAAGGTTATTATGGGATTTTTGCCTGATGACACCAAAAATTAACCCACCCCAACTTCACAGACTACAGTAGAACAGTCCCTTTAGACCAAACAGATTGTGCCTCTTAAAAAAAAACCTGTCAATATTTTCTCAAACTATTGCCATATTTCTATGGATTACACCATGTTGTATTTGTCTTGATTTTTTCATGCTTTTCTTTGTGCAGCTTGTTGTTTTCAGTAAGTACAAAGTTGTTTTTTTGTCAGACGATTAGATATTCTGCATACAGCCTTATCTGTAAAGCTTATTGGCTATGAAGTGCTAAATTGGACATGACTCCCCTGGGTGCAGGCCAACACTTCTGTCTGGGCTTAGTTAAGTTTATGGAGCTCGTGCATCAAATGCACTTGGCAGAGGAGGGCCCCACACAGGCAGAGAAAACTGTGAAAATGAGTGTGATGTTAACGAGACACGCGGGGGCTGTGGTGACATCCACAGATTTTTGGCTTCGTTTCACTCGCCGGTGTCAGTGCTGTGTTGTTGACTTGTTTTGATGGCTGGCAAAGTTAAGGGCATATGTAAATGATAACTGATCGATACCTGCCAGCACTCGCAGGGAAAGTGTGCCTTGACTCGAGCCGCAACGCACTCCTGTCCATCAACCACGGACTTCTGCCCTAAATTGAAAATCCAATACTCGTTTATGGAGCACCAGATATTGCGATTAATTAAATTTTCGTCATGCCGTCAGTTTTTCACCTCCTTTTCCCCACTGGTGATTCATGGGGCGGAAAAGCAGAGTCCATCTTCCTTAATGTCTCCCGTTCGCTCATCCTCCTCCTCCTCCTCCTCCTCCCCCAGCTTACTTGCTCGAGGAAAGATTCCAGAATGAAAGAAATGTCAAAAAGAAAAAGAAAAAACAGTCAGAAAACTGACAGGCCGGTGTCAAAACAATTCACCCTTGGTAATATTTGTGCAAAGGAGCTTTAACATGGTGACAGAAATGCACATACAATATTCATGAGCTAGATCTCAGGAGCTTCTCAGATGGGTTTCATGTGCAAGCTGGTGATTGACTGGCTTATAATTGTCTTGGTCATCAATCGAGCAACACTGACAAGGACAAAAAGGACATACAACAAAGGAATGAAATGTGAGAGAATGCCAAGACACACACTGAGCTAACAAGCCGTGCCAGTAAACAGTGTTGTCCCAGTATCTGCTTTATTTGACGTGGAACTTAATACCCTGGAATGACGGATGCTGTATTAATTGGGTAAACAAGTGTCTTATCAAACCCAGAAAGAGTTTAGAATCATAAAATCAATCAAAACTTGCATTTTCTTCTGGCTGATAATCCACAAACATGATTGCTTTCAAGCACAGTTTATTCATCAACCCTCACTTCAGCCTCCATGGTGAGGCTCCACTGCAACCTGTTGCCTTGGAGACAGTAGAGCTCGAAAACTGAAGCATTAAGGCAGTAATAAGCAGATGGACAAAGTTTCATTCGCTTCCTGTTAATTACAAAACTCCACAAAAGCTGTGTTTGCTTCCTGACACACCAAGACTTAATTGTTTTTCACATGAACGCCCTGACAGGTAAGAAGCTTATCCTGTCACACAAACATAAACTTGACACAAGTCACTGTTTTACACTGCGCCGTCTGCAGCCGAGTGACGTACCAATTACTGTTTAAAAGCGGCGCCTCGGACGTGATTTCAATTACGACTGACTGGGAGGCTGTCAACTTGAGCCAAATCCACTTAGGAAAGATAGAGGAAGTCATTATCATGTTACTGTACTGCTAGTAATTAAGTAAAGCAAATTGCAACTGGTTATTATCTTCTAATTAAGTCAAAGGCAGTATTCACCTCCTCTACTCCTCTTGCATCATCGTCACCGTCGGCGGCATCCCTTTTCTTCGTCTCTGTACTGTAACGGTCCCATTTCGTGCCCTAAATCCTTCAGAGATGCTGTGCAGCACATTTTCTCAATACCCCCCCTCCCTTTTTCTTACTCTTTGTAACTATTTTACTCTACTCTCCACTCTTCCCAGAGCCTCTTGGCACATGATCTTCTACCCAGGGATGTTCATGTTGGTTCTCTCCACTGGGGAAGGAAATTGATGGATGAGTGGGCTGGAGCTTGCCATTTCCCAAATCATGTCCTGAGGGTCTTAAAAGCAAGGAGGAAGAAAACAGGATGGGGCTCTGTTGGTATCAATCTGCCCACTGCCTGCCCCTGACGAATGGCCCCAACCACTATCCATAATTACCTGCTTGTTAACAGCAGAGAGAACACGATGGATCCCATGCTTGAACGTGCTCTTCAGTCTCTGTTATGGCCTAATCTTACCTGTGATACAGTTGTAGGTAGCCCTTGAAATGTTTCCCCACATTGTGTCTTGTTCCGAAAGATAGGCATCAGTCATCAAACTTTGGCTCGGAGACAACCTTGCTATGGTCAATGTAATAGAGTGCCGGCCGGCAGCTCTGGATCCACAGATTGATGCCGGTGTGTTGATTAATGCCAGGGTCCACCCGCCCAGGTTAGTGGAGGCCTGACAGCTTTATTGATAAATTAAACAGATGGCCGCATGAAAAGCATAAATCTCTTAACTACTCTCTGGCTTTTTTTCCATCCTTGAGCATCTCTCAGAGCTAATCTGAAGTGGTAGTTTAAAGTCCTGTCAGCTTGGAAGCAACCAAGTCTGTTTGTTTTACTGCTGTCTACAAATATTGGTTTCAGATTAGAACTTTCTGGCAATTCAAGGTTGAAAAACAGGCTTTTCAAATATCTCCAAGTCACTGGACTGGAACTTCTTGTTAAATTTGGAGACACTGTTAAATCCACTTTGATGTCTTGGTTCACTGAAATCAAATGGAAACAGTGGATCTAAGTGAAATTAATGCAAAGAACGTCCTTAAAGCTAAAGTTTTGGCTGCAAGAAACCGGTCAGGTCGACCGTGGCAAATTTGTGGCAGGACTCTATATAGGTCAAAGAAACCCTTCTAACATCCACCATCCTTATTTGATCAGAGTTAACAAAGCTGATCAGAAAAACAAGCCGACTCGAGGAGAAGGGAAGCAAATTTTAAACAGAGGGCCTGGACCCAATCCATCGGGGATCTGAACAGGACGAGAGGAGGAGCAACAAAGGAAATTAAATTAAAGTGAACAACACAGTGACTCCGATGCAGAGATAATGTCCACAGCCCCTCCCCCCTCCTACACACAACCCCTCTTTACATTCCCCTCCAACGTCTCTCCTACCAGACAGATGGATGCACTTTTGAAGAGGAGTCTGAGGAAACTTTTAATGAACAAGAAGCTGGCTGAGGGGCTTTCTGAATTATCTCATGGTCGATAAGCACCCCACAGTGCAAATGGCACTGCAAAAAGGCTTCGGTCAGATAACCAGCATCTTTTTAGGAGGAGAACAGAGGAGGGAGCTGACAGTCGAGGAGAGATTAGCAGGGTCTCTTTTCAGGGCTTGTCAGACCCGTTGGACAGGAGGTGAAACTGTGAAAGAGAGCTCGAGGAAGAGTAGGAGGAGCCATGACGAAAAACGTCTAATTTCAAAGATATTTTTCAGCTTCATTGTTGGCCTCAACAGAGACTCAGTGTGCTGGAGTTATGAGTTATATCGCCCATAGCTTTAGTGGACTCCTACTAAAGGCTGCCACTTTTCCCTATGTGAAGTTATCATATTAAAAAAAAAAAAAAAGGACTTGCCTGGTCACCAAGGTTGTTGTCTGTCTGGACAGGACTTGCCTTTTTTTTAATATTTCATAGTTTTCAATACTGAGGGGTTTTTGGTCTGCCAGAGCTTGAAATTCCTCTCAAAGCAAAGATGGCGCTGGCCATTTTCAGGGTTAAAATTTCCGCTCCTCCGCTCTACGTGGTTAGTGATTCTCTGAAGAGTTACTGCGTATCCTCTGTTGAGGCTACATCATTGTCAGAATGGGTTGCATTCCCATCCATCCATCCATCCATCCATCCATCCATTCATTCTTGGTAAATTAAATCAGCTAATCAGTCAAATTTTTTATCCTTCACATAAAGTGACAGAACTCATGTATAATGCTTCTTGCCAAAATTAAATCCAATGTTCAGGGCCAGTGTTGGCAGTTGTGCGGACTTCATTTAGCGAAGATGGTGGACGGACGTGTAGCAAGTCTGTCTTTCTTGCAGGTGGCTGCGTACTTTCTTATCCTGCAGTTAAATCTTGCTGTTTTCTTGACCATAACTTTGATCTTTTTCTAACTTTGCTGTTTTAGTAGTCTATAGAGGTTAATTTGGTCTACCTTATATCTACTTGAAAAAATTTCTTATAAACAGATTAGTAAAATTCAATTTCATACCTTCACGTTTCGGCTGATGATTTCCTACAGTCTTTCTCAGAAGAGTCACATGATGTTGCTGTGAGGTGTCCTGTCATCTGATTTAGACAGGTTTGGCACTCCTACTTGGAGTATGAGGACAACACTGCCCCCTGTTGTCCAACTTCTTCAGGACAGCATCTTGGGTGTAGGAAAACATGTTTGCCCCCTCATCCTGGTTTACTGTCTCCTGGGCTTGTTTTCTGATCATTGTCTCCCTGATTCAATGTCGGTGTCTGTTGTGGGGGGGTGGGTGGGGGTATTGTTGGCCTACCAAATCTGTAAAAATCAGCTAACTGGACACGTCACGGCAACGCCACGTGACCCTCTGGAGGAAGACTGCAGGAAGTCAGCACTCGAAATGTGAAGGGTTAGTTAAAAGGTACGAAATTCAGTTTTACTAGTCTGTTTATAAGAGGTTTTTTCTAGTTAACTCTTTCAGTTACCTCGTCCTTTTTATGCCATTTCTGATAATAGCCAGTATGCCTTAACCATGAACTTTTTTTCTAATTGAGGAAGAGGATTCGGCAGAGGTAAAAAGGTAGAAAACTAAGGTCAGGGATGCTTCTTGTGTGACAGAACTGATACGATCTGTTTAACGCTGAGCAATGCAGTTGGAATTTATAATGTATTACGTCAAGTTGAAGTGAATTGTTTGCTCAATTATCTGTTCCAGTTTAAGATAAGGAAAAGTGAATTGCTACAGTCTAATGATAATTAACACGTGTGAGATAAGTATCAGCTGGAGATACCTGACACAACACCCTACATGATCTGCATGTTTGTCAGGGGATCAGAGCTCATGGCCTTTAAACTTTTGGAGAATGCTGTCACAATCTTCCTTTGATTTCCTCAGATCAATGAAGTGTTCCCATGGGAAGTATTACAATTCCACCAAGGTTAGGGAACAAAGGCAGGGGTGATTGATTAGCAGATGCCCAGCCATGTAAGACAAACAAAGAAGCATGATGGATTCTCGATGTCACAACCTGGCGGGACTGAGAGCAATAATGTTCAGGCAGGCTCATGCAAGCCAAAGCCAGCTCGGCAAGGCTGTATGCAGATGAACAAACTGAGAAAAAACATACAGAAAGATTAAATAAATGAATAAATACTGGTTGGTTTTTAAGCTACCTGTATGCACACCTGTTCTTATACTATATCAACGTGTGAAAATGATCACAAGAAGTAGGAATGTGAGCAAAAACACACAGATACCTGTGCCTAACATGCAGTCTTACATCATACATCAAAATTTTACTATCACACTCGACAAAAGGCTTGTTAAGCATCTTATTATCCTGTGATGGTTTTTATTTGGCATTATAGAGACAGATGAAAGATGCACATCTGCATAACTGTCAAGACGATAACTCGGCACTGTAAGTCATCCACCCCCAAAAATTGTAATACATCCCATGATTTTCTCATAATCTTAAATATGTTTATGGGAGGCCATTCATCACCGTAAGTGATTATTAAAATATGCAATACAAAAAGAATACATTGCAACACAGCAAGTGAATTATGCAAGAGACATTCAAAGACGAGGGAGCTCTCTCACATTATTCAAAGGGGTCAAGCTAAATTTTCTGCAGCCTGCGTCTCTAAATCAGATATGTCATCATTTACTGCATTGCAGATGAGAAGTCAAGTCATTACAGCCACCAATTGTACACATCATTGATCCCAGCAGTATAAATGAGAAAGACCTGTCTGTCTAAAGGGCAGTCTCCAGTTGGGAACTGGAATGGCCAAGTTTGATCCCAGCAAGACCAGTGTAATTAATTGTCTCAATGTGTGTGTGTTGTTTGGGTACAAATGTGTGCGTGGAAGTAGGGCAAGTGTGTGTGTGTGTGTATGTGTGTGTGTGTGTGTGTGTGTGTGTGTGTGTGTGTAAGCCTGCAGAGAGGTGCCTTCATGTTCTTACAGAGCTTTAAAATCTTTATTGACCTGTGAAGGTGAATGTTTTAATGACCTCTCATAACCAGGGAGGTACACTGTGTGGTTAATGTGGTAAATGGGATGCACCCTTAATTGAGCTGAGCTCTGCACATTAAGTCGGATGAGATGATGCGCGCTGATAATTTTTAAAGAAGAAGCGCTTTCATCTCAGCTGGCTAAAGACTGGAATGTGCATGGCTAAATGTTTTATTATAGGGTTCCTAAATGATACCGAGTATCACTTTATGGCAGAATATCTGAAAAAGTTGAGACTTTGTTTCTTTTTTGCTTTTACTTCCCCATGGAAACAACTTCACACTCTTCCTCAACTAGCAGTAAACATAAATTGTCAGCCTGTATTTGCAATTTTATCAAACAAACTTCTATCTCCATGTAACGCCCGTTAGGCCCAATCAATGCCAGTAAACTGACACCCACAGATGAATCTGTTAGAAAAATCCCTTAGCCTGGAGAATAGGCGCGCAGAGAGTGCCTTGGCATTCCTAAGGAGTTATCCATCATTATGATCTGAGCACATGGCAAAAACAGATGATATACAAACATAATATCATTTGCTGGAGCTCATCATGCATGAAATATAATTTTTCAGGATGCCGGGGAGGAGAGAAAGGAGCAAAGAAAGCATTTCTTTTGGATCATTTCCAAGTGTAAGCAATTTGTTTTGTTGCTTTCCTTTAACAGGCAGAGAGTAATAGCATGTGCATTTAACCAAAATGACTGATTGGTTAAATAAAATCACAAAAATGTGAATGAATTTTAAGGGCCGTGTTGAATGTTTTACCAGAACACACAAGTCGTGTGAGAATCAATCAGGGGAAAACCCAGTGATAACAAAGAGACAAGTCTGGGATATTTT
>JAPQLA010000015.1:12461511-12473717 GCA_029822935.1 Naso vlamingii
TTTTGTGTCTGCACATTTGGAAAGTCTGTAAAAATATTATTTGTTATGATTAATTATGTTATTATATTAATTTTAAAATAAGCATGCATTTTGGAAAAGCACAGAACCATTTATTTTTCTCCTAAAATAAAAGTGCAAATTTGATGCAATTCAGGCCAAACAAACAGCGTGAAAGACATCTGAGAGTCCTTCAGAATCTGTGTTAGTGCTGCCTCTTTGGATTTAGTGGGTCAAAGGGAGATGGGCACAGCAGGACGGCATGAGCACTGTGAGAAAAGTGCAAGGTACCGGACAAGGTCTGAGGAAGGGCAGCTTTTGTACTACAGTGCTCATTTGGAATTTCCACCCGCACTGCTGCTTTAATACAGCAAGGTTAGAATTATTGGCAACCCTGTTAGGTTTTAGCTCTGGGTCAAAGCAGGGTGCTGTGGTGTAAGAACTGCAACACACTCTATTGGTATCATCTATTGAACGCAAATGCTTAGCTAAATGGGTTTGTTAGCATATTTGTGGGGTGTAAAATTCCCCTGGATGACAAGTCGTGAATTTGTATGTGATCGTGCAGGAAGAGGAAGGAGATTTTTTGAGAAAGAAAGTCATTACACGGTAAGCAATAAAGGGAAGAATAAGACTCACATTACTGTCAATGTATTATAAAAACTGTTGAATTTTTTGTGCCCTAATAAGATCTCTTGCATCATGTTATTAAACTTTCTCAACAGGAGTAAAAGTGCAACCATAAACTATTCAGAGACACAGAGAGGAAAAGCCCGGGCTTTTTATTTATAATACATGTTAGAAAAGAAAAAGTTTGCACAGCACGCTATTTTAGCCATAGTGAAAACCCTGTAAAGTCACAGGATATCACCTCGTCATTGTTTATTCTATGCAGTTGTACTTTTGTATATGCTAAATTGAACTCCCAACAATAGTCTTAAAGGGAAATTCCTGAATTTTCCATAGGCCTTACCCAGTCCTATTCCTATTGATGAAGACCATTTTCAGCTCATTATATGCAGTACTGAGTTTTGCCGTCTGTTTTGCCGCTAATGCTAATGCTAGTGCAAGTCAGTGACTCTTCCTTTTTTCAGTTGCTGTGTTTGCAGTTGTTGCCAAAGCTGGAAGAGCAACTTTTCCTCCTGGGTTTGTCTGCCATGGAATCTGATTTTCACTGTAGCTGAGGGGAGCTGAAGGCACATCTACCGTTGTAGAGCAGCCAATAGGAACAATGACCCATAATTAGCCGAAAAGTGTCTGTCACAGTCTTCATTTTCTAAAGTCTACAGAGCCAAGGAGCTAAAGCCTTGTGTTCTTTCAGACCACCTGAATTGCAATACACTGACACAGTATTGTTGAATTTTGCCCAATGACACCAAAAATACACGACCTACCTTAGCTTTAAGTGAATGTGCCTCCAAACAAACTCGTTTCAGACTTGGTTTGATACTGGCATGAGCTGTTTGTCTCTATAAAGCAGATCCAGGACACAGTCTCCTCATTGATTCACTGGACTGGCAGCTGAGGGACTGAGAATGACTCTGGCTCTGATGTGCTAACAGATGATACCTGAACTCTACTAGTGTGGAATCCAGGCACTGATGCCCAGTCAGGGCTCAGCAGCACAGGCTGATGGACCAACCCACAGGGAAGCAAGTAGCTACCCAAGCATGGCAGACAGGAGAGAGATAGAGAGGGAGAAAGTGAGGAGGTGCAAAAGTTTAGCTTGAGGGGAGAGGAAGGAGGACTACCGGAGGAGACGGGAGGGAGAGGAGGTGCTGAACACATGTAAGACAGGGCACGGTCAGTTAGCCCGCTGCCCTTCAGTAACACTGCAGGGTGGAAATAAAAGGTAGGTGGGCTAACAGGCAGTATGGCTGTAGAAGTATAGCTGTAACTGAATCACAGAGAAACAAAAAAAATGAAGGAAGAATTTGGGGCCAACAGGCCTTGAACGCTTCAAAGTTTGATCTTTTTTCACTTTTGATGTATGCTGCCTCTCTGATATTTACTGTCAACTGAAGGAAAATATGCAACTAAAATAATGTACACTTTATAATACTACACACAAAAAAGTAATTAATCAGAAGGTGAATTAACAAAGCTAAGGAATGCATTGATCCAATCTGGATCAGGATCGGGGGCAAAATTGAGCTTACTGCCTGGATCAGTTATCGCTCAGACCAATCAAAACAACATTTACAGGTTTTTTTTTTTTTTAATTAAACGTCATGATAAAATGCACTCTTTCTGCTATCAGGTACATTAATTTAGAAAAGGTGATCAGGACTCAGTCTGAGTTTAGGCACAGGAATTGGTACTGGGAGAAAATAAAATGGATTTGGTGAGTGTTTACAAAGTCATTTAATTTCCAGATTTAGTGACTGGCAGTCATACAGGGGATTTACTACAAATATTCCAAGGGCACAATAAATACATTCTTACATCAGCTGCTGACTTGTCCTTAAATTCTTAAAGGATGGGTTTAAGATAACCTTTGCCCAGCGAGCACAAAGTCCACCATCCCGACTGTCCCAGCTGTTTAAGAGCTGGCGGTGCTAACTTTGAATTTCAAGACCCATAAAACATGTAATGTGACATCAGTAGGCTGTTCGCAGCATGTTAATGTCACTCAGTCTTTGAATGTTTTATACCAAAGGACACGAAAGAGACGAGGGATAAAAAATGTAATAACCAGTCCAGCTTCCCTGGATGGAGGACTCACTCCCTGCTGAATAAAACAGTTCTGGGATCATTAGTTTCAGTAAAGGCTCGTCTTAACAAAGACATTTTAGTCAATTGGGTGCTTCCAACTTTGCAGCAACAGTCTGGGGAAGGTCCTTTGCTGTTTCAGCATGATTGCAAAAAGTGATGTGAGTTCTTGCAGGATGCGATATTTTGGCTCTCTGGTCAAGTCAAGTCAAGGAGGAGACATTTTCAGCTCCCTGCTGAAACACTCCAGTCATTTCAATCACAGCATAAGATCCGTGCCCAGGACAAGCAACTGGCCATGGGTAAGTGGCATCTTACAACTAGGTGTGTTTAAAAATTGGGCCTGATCTGGCAACTGTGAAGATTATGGCTGTACTGCGGTGTGGCCTGCAGCTCAGCGTGGGAGCCCTTCACCAGCAAGGACTGAAACAGAGACATGGCAGGAAGCATTAAAAAGCCTCTGAGATAGAAAATCTTGTTCAGTGAATCCAGCCTCAAATGAAAAGCGTTCTCATCTGTCATTGTGTCGAAAGGCAGCATTCACAGCAAAGACGCAGCTTACTCTTTACTCTGAACCAGTGTAAGTATGGCTTATGTTGGATTGTGTTTTCTTTTTTTTTTTTGCTTTTTTCATTGGATGAAGCCAAAATAAATTTGCCAGGCTAACAGTAAACACAACAGAAATTTGGTTAGTCTTCAAAAAATGATCCTGCCAGTAAATAGTATTACTTAATTAGATCACATAACTCAGGAAAAAAAAGAGGGAGGGTGATCGCAGCCAGGAGATTTAGTACATTTTCAATGTTTTTCACATTTCCACTCATGCTTCCAGGGCAGAACAAACTGCCTTACCAACCATTGCCAGGCTTGGAAACATTATAGTACTCTAACCGTGTCGTCTCGCAGGACATTTCCACATACACGTCTGTTTTTCAGTGGAGAAAAAAGTGAAAAACTTCTCTGGACATTTTCCAGAAATTTCCCATCGGAAATTACTCAACCCAGGTGTCAGCACACATTTGCACAGGTAGCAAAAACAAAGGCAAATATGGATTAACATACGACTGTGTCTACAAAGCGCTGAGGCTGAGCGCAGGGGGTTCCAGCTTCAAGGTACCGCTTTCTTCATGTGTTTGGAAGCTGCAGACGCAGCGTTCCAATTCCCCGGTCCACCTGATAAACTTTGCTTTTGAACAATGCTAACAAAGAGTGGAGGCGCGCAAGCCCGTCGTATTTCATCACAGCCAAATGATGTCACATGGGGAAATGCCACAGAAGGGCTCAGCTAAGAAATTCCAACAGCCTAGTTGTGCAGGAGTTTCTTCCCTTTATAACAGTGAATAAACACAGCAGCATGTCCTCTGGGCATACAGTTTTTTAAGGTTTGTATTGTATATCTGACATAAAACTAAAGTCTTTAACACTGACAGCCTGGAGTCGCACTCTAAGCATTAACCTGCCCTCCACTTTAAGTGGGTCATTTATAACATGCAAAAGTACCTACAAGCAGCTTTTCCGTCCCTTAAGGCTGCATGTTTTTGATGTGCAATTAAGACACTTTTACTTCGACTTGTGTCTGACTCTGCATGCTGAGCCTCACTTGAAGTCTGCCCGAGTTTATTGCAGAGAATATTACTGCAGAGAATTAGAAGGCGCGATAAAAGGACGGAGAGACACAGAGAGAGAAATGAGCTGACATTTTGATTAAGGTGCCAACAAATTTTATTCACCGTTTCAAAATGTCTCCTCCGTATTTCCCACTGGACACTTGAGGTTAGACGGGACAGGTATTCTGTTGAAACTTCAGCTGTCAGGCATCGATCCTCCCTAGATTACACATCAGCTGCAGCCACAGTTCACGGGCAAGACAAGTGTTATAAATTATGGAACACCAACAGATGAAGACTGCATCTCCCGGGCAGACTTGCAATGCACCTAATGGTAGAATTCAATGTACAGTTTAAATTGATGCAAAGGTCAACAGCATACAAAGCATGGAGCTGGGATACCATTGACCTTGTGTAAATATCAGCTGTAATGAAATTATTCAAAAATATGGATATTTGTGTCCTTAAGCAAAGTGGTAATTTTTCAGAAGCCACATGAAGACAAACTTACTGCATGTTCCCAAGATTTATATGGCACATAATGGCAACATGACAGTTACAAGGTTTCAATTAAAATGAATTGCAAAGTTTAACTGAATTTTCAGAAAACCTACAAAATTAATTTTGTACACTGATTTGTGTTGCCATCCACCACTGTTATGTAAGTTATGTGAGGTCAATGAGATAACCAGTACATGGTGCTAAATTTCCAGTCAGGTGCAACAATAACACTGCAGAAGAAGACGGTACAACGTGATGACGTAATTAAAAAGCACAACTAAATAGGGATGCAGGCAACTAGTCGGTTAAACATTTAATCACCCATTTCCTCGCTACTAGTCGGTTAGCAATTACTCAATTAACAGAGTACAACGCTGGCTAACTGATGCATCTCGATGTCACACAGCCAGCCTTCACTGCAGGCAATCGCCCCTCCCTCCTCCTGCACACTCCGGCAGGTGGCCAAGTCAAACTTGAGTCGGGCAGGAAGAGATGGCTGCTCAAAGGAAAATTTGTTCAGTTTGGCAGAATTTTGATGAAGAAGAAAGAGACAACAAGGTCGTGTGTCAGCTGTGTACACAAAAGCTCACATGCATTTGGACGTGAACCTGCGAGAGGAGCAAGCCGCTACTGCCTGTGACCCGCTGCCGCTATGTTTTGTTGAAAGCAAAGGCTTTTGCAAGTTAATGCACTGTATTGAGGTTGAATACACGATACTGAGTCACGCAATGGTAACATCTCAATTGGAGTTCAGTCTCATGTTTTCTAATGTGCACAATATTCATAATAAACGGCGCAATGCGCTGAACATTACAAAAGCATTTAAATTAAAGGCTTGGAAACTTTCATAGTCTTGAAGAATGTTTAGGCTAAATGGCTCCTAAATACACACAAAACTTTTGTTTTAAATGTTTGAACCTTGTACATTTAATTGTGCTCAATTTAAATGGTTTCCTGAGAGTTTTCTTGCTTACAGAAAGTTTGACTTGTCACAATTAAAATAGGGAAAGTGGTTGCCACCCGCAACCCTGAAAGAGCACTATTACCCTCCAGCCCACTAGAAGAAAACTCTATAAAACAAGAGAAAGGCGGTCTTTTTTCCTCATGCTCAACGGCAAAATCTACGTTGCAGCATTTTCTGATGAGCATGGAAGTCGCAGTGACGGTGATGTGAATCACCGTTGGGAGACTGAAAGCGATCAGCATGTGATGATGTGATGATGTGATGTCAGCTGTGTCTAACTTTACAGACTCTGCAAGGGGGAAGGGTAGTGAGTGTAATGTGTGTATAGTGTACATTTATTTATCCCACAGATTCTTGTACATCCATGCCAGAGAGGTCAATTAAACTTTATTGCTGTATAATTGTTATTTTGTTATATTCTTCCTATCCCAAGGGTAAAGACCTTTATACATAATCTCAAGATTTTTTCACATTTTCTGTTTTTAATCAAGTGTTTTCTATGTGCACATTGAAAAATGTGCACAAAAAGGCTGATGAAAACCCATCTTCTGAGTCCTATGTTCCCCAGTTCTACAAATGTGCTCTCCCATGGTCGTACGATCCCAAGGTCCTGCGTTCCCAGGGTGACATGACCCTCAGGTCCGATGTTTGCAGGGCTGGCGTTAGACTATGTCTGTAACGGTGCATTATCAGAATTTTTAACTTGAAACAGCATCTTGTGAACATAAATACACTTCTGAACCCCATTACGAGTGTTCATGCCACTCTACTCTCTGAAATAAAGCATGTAATGCCATCTGAACATGATTCAGAGCTAACTGTATGAGTATTTACCCATTTTCTCTCACCAAACAATTTATAGTCTATTAGGCTCCTGAATGGAGCATGTATGCTTGCAGAGATAGAAAAACAGAAAGTGGGCCATGCAGAACGTGCAAACTCTGAACTCTGTGCCTCAACAGACAATTATCTTTTGTTGTGTTTACCGACTGACTCATTGCAGATCATTCTGATCTCATCTTTATTTCAGTTTCAATCCTTTCAAAGAAGCTTGTGTTATTCTTTCCCAGGTGCCCACTCAAACCAAACCAAAGCAAGTAGGACAAGCAGGAGCCGAACAATCATCTCATCTATACACCAGGGAATTTTTGTCTCAGCATCATTTTCTCCACATGCAAATAAAACTACTTCTGTTCATGCCGGTTGAGCCACACAAGAGGAGGTAATCATCTTTTGCTATCAGTGTGAGCAGAGAGTAAACTTGTGAGTCATTAACCATAAACTGTCACTTGAGGTTAAATATGTCAGGTTTACTCACATGGGACAAACATGGCGGTTTATCTGCAGTGAGATTTGCAACATCTTGGATTAAAATGCCTGTGTGTGGGGGGGTGTGTGGGTGTGTGTGTGTGTGTGAACTGAGATTATTTATGCATGGCTGCGGTTCTTTACGGGTTTGAGGTGCATTCATTCAGTTCACTTGCCAGCCAGGAAATGAGAGTGTGTGCACTGGCAGCAGTGGCAAGGGGACACTTCCTGTTACCCATAATCCTCTGCCAAAGACTTAACCTGATGTGCTGGGTGTCTTTCTTATAATTCCATAACTGTGGGCTGCCTGCTCCCTTTAAGCTGTGCCCTCTAGTATGAGCCTGAGAGGATGAGAAAGCCCATCTCTTCACTGCTCAGTCCAAATCTGACAGTCTCCCTTTTGCCTTACAGGGTGAGGAGAGGAAATATTTTTTTCTCTTTTCCCAGAGGGAGATGGGTGAGTGCCATGCTCACAGCATATAAGAAGATCAGACGGTGATGCTGAGGAGTTGGCCATTTCATGGCAACTCTCTGCCGTGACAGATGGGCAGTGTGCTATTGCCATAGCCTAGAGTTTAAAAACCCAAGCTGCTTACTGAGTAAGTGAGAGGAGCAGAGAGAGAGATGGTGGGCGGAGCCACTGCAGGATGGAAAAATAAGACGCAGAGAGATGAAGTGAGACTTAAAGAAGAAATGAGACAAGTGAAGTAAGACACAAATACAATAGTGTGACAAAGAGAAGAAGTAAGTGTTGATAAGTATAGCTTCAAAATTACTTGGGCACAAAACACGACGCGAGATAAAGAGACGCAAAATGCCATGACGAGAACAGTTTCAAAAGAAGACACAGGCAAGAGGAGAATGAAAGAGACAGATTGGAGACTACGCTAAAGCATGTGAGAGAAAAGGCAGCATGTGAAGAAGAAAAAATACACACAATAATATTGAGGGCCTGGTGGGAAAGTGTATATGTACGGTGTGAGCACTAAATTAGTTTCCCCACAGGGAACTCATCTGCTGAGATTCACAGAAAACCTTCTGGCCACCATCCAAATGGAGATGATTTGACATATTTTTCTTATTGACAAATGATTTGCTGTGTCAGGACGAAGGAACCCCTGGCTGCTAGCAGAAAAAAAAAAAAACAAGCAAAGATATTTTGGATTTTTGCAAACACACTGCATCCGACTCCTGTTTTATCAGATTTATTCAGGGATGCTGCATCTTTGAATGTAAGTCAGAAAAAGAAGACTGGCTGGAGATCTACTACTGAAATACAGCCGCACATAGTATTGCAACTGAGCATTTTCAGCAGTAGAACACATATTCAGTTTCTTTACGTGGCAAAAGTACCAGTAAATTAGTGTTGAGACAGTCCAGGTACAGCTCCTTCAAAAACTGTACTCCAGAAAAATACTTGATTAAATTTTACACACTACCCAGATGCTTTCCACTCCTGAAAATTACATTTAGCCAAGACAGCTTTCTTTAGATTCTCTGCTGAGGACAAAAAGCTCCCTGATGCTTAGCAACATCCCTTTGTATTCCTGCAGCCCTGCACTCGCTGTTGACTTTTATTTGAATGAGTTCAGGCTCATCCAATCAGGCTCTGATATTGTTGCACGTCTACTTACGGGCTAACTTAAGAGGTGGCTTTGAAAGGGATCACATTCTTCCTCTGCCTTTTGCTCACTCTTTTCTGTTACGTTTATCCATCATTCATTTGTCAGATTAGTAGTTATGTGCGTGGTCCTCACAGCTGACAATTATCAATACAGGAAGGAAGGGACAACTAAGATTAAAGATTTGAAGGGACAGAAAAAGGTAACTTAAATCACTCTTAAGTGATTTGTTGTCCTGTATAAAATCAATAAATTAAATGCAAACAAAGGCAAGTGATATCACACAGTTGACAGGAATCAGTGCTGTACTGTGATTGTATGCACAAATGTATCCCAACCAACAACACTTGCTTGTAATGAGATCTTTGGATAAACATATTGGCTATCAGCAACTGGTTGAGTCTAGTGCCAGCAATATTCTGAAGCAATGTTCTGGTTGATTGGTTATTTTGCTAATTTATTGGTAGATTTCCAAAGAATGATTGAGAGAAGCTACTCAACAACGTACTCTCGGTCACACGGTCATGAACTGATGTGGAGTTCAGACATTAAAACTTTTGGAGCTTTTAACTCCGTGCAGGTTTCTCATGGTTTTCTGAAATCTGCCACCCCAGCTTCTCAAAGTTCTTCTTTTCTCCACAAGTCAGCGTCGCATTATGAGAAAGTTCTGGACGTGCACGGACAGGTAACAACCTGCCGCATGGAATCCTCGCAAAGGGGCACGTCTGCTGGCGTGACGAGGCTGCAGGAAGAAACAGCATGGAGAGCCAGAATATTTTTACATCTGACTCGTGTTACTGTACAATCCAATTGACTGTATTGTTTGGTTGTCAGGCTGGGAGGCGGGGCCTGTGTGGAGCGTCAGCTTAATAAAACGTGTTTGAGAAGCACATGGGAGGACTGTTGGCAAGGGTCAGAGCTGAAGTAAGGAGAATCGTCAGAGCGTAGATTCAGAGAACGACACATTTGGATATAAGTCTGAGAAAAGTCGACTGCAGAGTGACGGGCAGGACGGACGCCAAAGAGTAAAGAGAGCGGATGTGCTAAATGAAGTACAGTTCGATGTGAAGACGTGTGTAAGAGTTTTCTCAGGAGAGAAAAGACTGTTGAAGAAAATCTCTTTTCATTGTTGCATTTTAAGTTATTGTCTGCATGTTTAACCTTTACAAATGAACTGATGAGAGAGCCTAAAAGGAAAAGACTCATCTTCGAACTACAAACAGAGCTGGTCAGGAAGAGCGAGCAGAGAAGACCTGCAGTGCAGAGGATCTCTTTGCCTTTCACTAGTCTGTACAGACAAACGGCAAACAAACAAAACACGACATTGCATACATGCATCCAGCTCTTGAGTTATAGGTAGAAAAGAGGTGTGTGGGATTTTGTGTGGTGACACTTGATAAATTAAAGTTCACTTAGACCAAACCCTGACTGGTGATTGTTGGAACTGTGGGAAAATAAAACAGGCGAGCTCTGTTTTAATTCAACATTTTTGGAATTTACTCCGTTAGTTTATTACACTAATAAAAAAACGTAGCAAACTCTCTGCTTACATGCATCTCCCAGCTGAAACTACTTTAAACATATCGCCTAACCCTTCTCAGACCTAATTGTTGTATATTGGAGCTATACTGTGCAACTGTGGAAAAAGCGCTGGGATATTTGACCACATTATGACTGTAAATTTTATATTTGTTGTAATTGCAAAGGCATTGTTGACCATACATTATGAGTAATATAATAATAAAGACTTGTAAGATAAGAAAACTAGAAATAAAACTCATCTATCGTAACTTTATTTGTTTATTACACGTGTGTACAACAAATGGGAGTCTGAGGGGCGTTAATACCTGCAAAAGCAACTAACAGCCGTTGTGATATACTGGATTCAATAGTTAGCATCATTCCACCCTACAGGGAGGATTTTATTGTCGAGGATCTAAGCTTTCTTTCAGTTCTGGGGCTGTTTCAAGTGTTGACATGCATATGGGTATTTATATACAACATTCACAGTTTCTGGTGCCATCGAGCAAAGGCACCAGGTCCAGTCGATTGTTTTGTAAAGCTGAGGTGTGATTGTAGCAAGTCTCTGCGTGCCTCTGGAGCACTGACAGAATCAATACATCTAAAGTAGAAATCAAACCCCAGCAAACTGAGACACTTACACACACTTCCACCTCAGTGTGCATCCACTCCAGATACGGCAGAGCTCGGATCAGCTGCTTTCCCACAGGACCAGTGGGACTTGTGGTCAGCTCTGCATATATAAACAGAGGTACATCTCCCCAATCCCCCGCAGGGCGACTGGCTTTCTTCAGCCTCCAATGTAATGTGAATTACCAGCTGTCCTGCTGGTGGCCCAGATGAGCACTGCAAGTGATCCTCCCCATATCTTTTCATTTATAAACTACATCCTTCCACATTTGCTCAAAGAGAGAGAGAAAAAAAAACACTCCCTGCTTCCACAGGTTGCCAGAGAAGAATCATGAGACTGCATGCAAAGCACAACAAATCAAAAATGTAGCAAAACATTTATTTAAAGACTAAAGCTCCTGTCCAAGTGTTGTGTCATTATTAACAGGCTGGAGAGGAAGCGAAAAAGGAGTGACAGAGAAAAGAAAAAGTGAAGGAGGGAGAAGAACAAGAGAGAGCAGTCGAGTGCGCTGAGGAATAATGAAGCACGCAACCTTCATATGCTCCCTATGCATTGCAAATCATGCTAATGTTACGTGGCCATCATCTTTTATGCAAATTGTTTGAGTGCTGCAACAGTGTCTTATACATATTCATGCTGCAGGAGGAACATGGCACCTGTCTGCAGGCCGGCTGGTTCCGTTATATCTCTGTGTTAATGTGGAGCATATGCAGAGAGGACAGGGTGATTATGCACAAGCAGATGAGATCCTTTTTCCATGGGTGAGACTGAAAAGGAATGACTTGTGATGAAACTACTCGACATGATTTTGTATCACTGTATGTGTAAATATTTCCATGAGGGTGATGTAGTTTTTTTTTTGTTATTACTTGTTATGTATTATTTGCATTTAATATATGTAGAAATTTATCAAATGTAGAAAAGGAAAGGAAACATACAGTACTACAGGTACTTGCTTTGCATTCCTGCACGTCGTATTTCTGACAGTGGGTGTGGACTGATGTAAATCACTGACTGTAAATAAAGATGGACGACGTATCTCCACTTCTTCCCACTCCACTGTGCAAAAATGAAACCAAACCATCCATGATAGATGCACTACTGGTGACGTTATTAAAGGAATATGCCAACTTTTAATTCTTTATGTTATCTGCCTCCCTCCTGAGTTCCAGCCAGGAAGTTAAATATAATTCTTTGGACTGTGTGTGCAGTAACAAGGAAGAGACGGGCAGAGCTTGCACACCGCTAATTAGCTTAGCTCAAACTCTGGTAGTCAATGGGAAGTGCTAGCCTGCCTCCACCTAAAGTCATCAGATAAACTTTCCAACAACTCTAAACAGTCC
>JAPQLA010000015.1:12489110-12500287 GCA_029822935.1 Naso vlamingii
TAATTTTTGAATGAGATACGTACCGGAAGTAAACTGCAGGGCACATGAGCGCTAGTAATTAGGAGCAGAGGAAGAAATACATTAGGTGCTGATCTGAGATACTAGATATTTTGGGAAATCATGCAGACTAGTAGCTAACGACTATCTGCATGAGGACCAGGACTTTGTTAGGAACTTGTCCACCTTCCCTGCAAGCAGAAACAAGACAGAATATGAAGTCATCTAACAGGCCACTGGCTCAAATGTGGATGCCACACAGCCACACAGCAGTGAGGAGAATCTGCAGAGTGATTTGCAGCCTAAGTTGGGACAGCAGTGCCATTTTAAAATGGAATACATGTGCAATTCCTCTGCAGACTGAGGAAAGAGAACCCCACAGTCCTGTAATGAGGCGATAATGGAAAAGAGACAGGCTGAATATTCCTCTCTTTTAACTTTTAACACCCCCACCATCAAACATTTGTTCACACACGCGCACCAATAAACTAATCGCATGAGCACACATGTACAGGATTTAATTTGCCAGTTATAAAGTACTTTTTCCATTTCACCTCTACCTAGGCGATGGACTCATTGTGCGTTGGCTGAGAGAGGAAAGTGACAGAGTAGAAGGCTGAAAGCAGAAAAGTCAAAGATGGATGGATGAGGTGGTTTTGGAGGGAGATATAAATGGAGAGGCAGACAAAAGGAGAAAGAAGACCCATCATCCAGTGCAGTTACTGCCCACAGGATGACAGCACAGTTTGTACATGTTATTTGTGTCATGGCATGTGTGTGCATGTGTGCAATTTGTTTGTGTGTGCAGGTGGATGAGCAGTGCAGAGGCACAGCCTTCCCCACCTGCACGTGTCATCAATATCACTGCGGTGGACGCAGCTAATTGCAATATGTCATCAATAACAAATGCTCAGATAAGGCTGCACATAAAGCTCTGACAACGGCATAACTAGAGTGAATGGACGCTCCTGGGGAGCAATAGAGATGTGTTGTAACTATGTCACTAGTTTAGTGATGAGGTGTTGTGGGTTGCACTCACCTCCCCAACACATTCTGCAATTAGATACATTGCCCCCTACTGGCTGTGACCGATGTAGGTAAAGGTCATTTGATTGGACTGCAAGAGCAATACATAGTATACTGTGACAGAGTTCAGTTGTATATGCAGTTGAGAAACTATTCCTTTATGAAATAATCATATGTGAATGGCAGAAATGGGTAAGTTAGATAAATTAAAGGTATAAAAAAAACAAGATGGATTATCTCACTGATGAAAATTTGTCTAGATCTTAAATGAGCCCACATCTAATTTTACTTGTCTCTGTTTTTCCTGTGATTAGATCAAAACAGTAAGATTTTTTTCAGTGTTTTTTTTTAATAAATTCATGAGGAAAATAGCTTTGTAAAATAAAGTTAAAGTTGTAGTTGGTAACATTTGGAAATCAAGCTAGCTGTAGCATGAGACTCATTGGAAAACAATTCTGCTGCACCCTCCCCTCTCTGTTTTTGTTTTATTTCGTTTGTTGTCGCTCTCTCTTTTAAGTCCAGTTTGCACCAACGATTTCACCACGAGACAAAAACGGTTGCAGGGAAAGTTGCAGCGGTGTAAACTGGTCTGTCTCAGCTCGACTCAAGCCGGCTGATGGTGTTGCCTGAAGACACTTTGGTGTTGGCAGGGGCGAGCTTTTCAGAGTAAGGCACATCACTTGCGCCAGTATCAACATCGACTGTTGCTAAGAAGCACAGCGTAGCACACCAATCAGGACAGAAAGGTCAGACAGCATCACTAACTGGCCAAAAATAACTGGGGCCATGGTATTTTTGCCAATCCTGAATACAGAGGCATGATGGGAAAACACAGAGATCTTGCGATACTCTCAGACCATGTCATTTACTAACAGCTGTCTGTGGGCATTATAACATTTTTTTCTAATAGAACCTACTCATTAGGAACTCACACACACACATTCAAACACATTCACACACCAATGGTGATGCCATCAGGAGCACTTTGGGGTTAGTATCTTGCTCAAGGACACTTCGACATGTAGAGTGGAGGTGCCAGAGATCGAACCGCTGACCTTCTGATTGGTAGATGACCCGCTCTACCTACTGAGCCACCGCCGCCCCATCAATAATCAACTTCTTTCCATCTAAAGACTGATTGGGGGTTTCAGCTCTAGCCATATAATACACACAAACATCTGATCTTACTGTTTTTGTATGAATACTCTGCAGGTGTGCAGGCGAACAAGTTCTTGTACTGGGAACGCAAATGCACCAGACAGCTGTTATCCAAACCTCCAACCCTTAATCTGTCTGAGATGACATCTCAATTTCAGACAAGACAATCAGAGAGGGAAAGGTGGAGATAAAATAGTTCAGTCACGATCGAGCATTCTCTCCACGGAGGTCTGCTGAATCCCGCAGAATGGAGAGGAGCTAAACTGTCCCAATCATGTTGATGTGGATTTAATGAGCGGCTTTAAATTCGCCTGCCAATCACACTGCTTAAGACCTGCGAATCCTTGGAAAGACGGACTCTACCTGCGCATATCTGGGGGTAACTACATCAAAAGTTGACGGCGGAGGGGCCCGCAGGTGGCTCATTGGTATGAGTGTGGGGGTCTGTTCAGCTGCATTAAGCCCCAGCAAGTTCATTAAGCAGCATGAGAGGGAAAGGACGAAGAGCGGAGCAGATAGACTGCCTTGATCAATGTAGATGAATGTTCTGCACTGCTGCATGAGAGACTACAGGGATAAAGTCTGAAGTGAATAAGTGTATTTGCATTAAGGGGTTGCATGTGAGTGTATGTGTGGGTGTAAAGAGAGCAAAGAAGGGAGAGAACGTGGAAACAGAATTAAAGTAAAGAAGTCAAGAGTGTGTATGCAACAAGAGGGAATGTTCTGACACACACAGACAGCATCAATCTCAAAGGTATCTGTGTGAAGCTCCATGAATAAAAGCAATTTCAATCAGTAAACACGCAAGCTGGAGGGTATAACATTTTGTCCCTTTATGTAAGTACACCATTTTCACTCTTCCAGGCTTCACTTCCTGTTATGAGGGCCATAAATTTTAGTCTTTTTGGACTATTGCCTGAGACGTTGGCCAGACGCTGCTCTCACATCTGATAAGCAAAGTTCCAAAAACAGCCAGAAAACACAGTTGAGACAGCAAACTGCAAAAGCAACCTGATGCCTCTTCATCATCCAGACAACACTGACAGGTGCTGTGATGATGGAGTGGGGAGAAACTTCACTCATTTTAGTAGAAAGTCGGAAACAGAAAGAGAGGAAGGAAAGAAAAAAACACCTGCTCTCTCTGTCTGTCTGTCTTCCAGCCTGCCTGAGTATGTCCCCAGGCACTATCGTCTCCCTAAATAAGAACACCTTGGAAAATAAAGGAGGGTGCTGGAGGAGGAGAAAAGAGATGCATATTGTTTCAGAGAGGAAGTTCTTTAACCAAATTGAAATGTGTACATGCAAAGCACCAAAGAGGGAGGATATGTGTGCAAAAAAAGAGGAAGTTAAGAGGCCTGTCTGTCTCTAATATGCTCGAGTTGTACTGGACAATCTCAGAGACAGGTGCTATAATTCTATTTAAATGCATTTGGGTGCTGAGTGGCCTGGCAGGCGAGTAACAAGTGCTGGCTGAGCACAGAGCCGGAGAGTCCTGAACATTAAGTCGCTTCTTTCGCTCTGTCAGCCTGCTCTGTCGACAATCTGTTTTTCTGTTTTATTGCATTTTCTGTCTTTTTTTAAACAACATTTTGCTTTTGTTTGTCTGTTAGCTGTCTGTTTCCTCCCCCAGAGGTAAAAATGTGCTTAAGGAAGCAGTTTTGGGATGTAGAGATTAATATATGTGTAGCTGGCCGTGTCTCTTTGCAAGAATAATGGAACAACTGCGTAAGGACCAAGACAGTATGACAGCCTGTGAGAGAGAGAAAACATCCTGGAGTAGAGTAATAGATCACAATGAAAAAAAAAAAAAAGACACTTTAAGAATGTGCCAGACACTTTTAATTCAAATAACTTTGTTTTCTTTATGAGGCTGTGCTGAATGAGCCAAATTGATACAGTAAGGACAGCAGGTAAGTAAGTGCATGTCTTGTTTACTTACGCACTGCGTTTGTGCATGTTTTGCCTTGTTTGTGTGTGCAAGCTTAATTAAAATAACTTGGAAAATTTACTTTTTCTCTAAAAAACAAACTGTACAGAAGGCACACACACTGTTTCACTTCGGCCAGTGCAGGATTTTTGTGATTTTAAAACCAGAGGAAAGTTATTTGAACTGAACCCTCTGTTATCAGCCTGAATTTGAGCCTCTTGACTTCATTTGTTGTCCATTAATATGTATAAATTTGTTCACCTTTCATTCAATCCTGACCAACATTTTGGTTTCCCAATATTATTGGCCAATATCAGCCAGTTGCAGATATATCAGTATCTGCATATACGTTCTCTGACATGCGATGGTATTGAAAGTGTTTTTTTAAGCTGGAAAAAAGTTTGGTTTACCATTTACTGATCAGTGCACTGATGTGTATGTGTGTGTGTGTGTGTGTGTGTGTGTGTGTGTGTGTGTGTGTGTGTGTGTGCGTGAGCGTGTGTCTACCTATCTATCTAGTCATCCATACATATATGTATATCTACATCTATATAAATATATATCTCTACCTACCTACCCACAAATCCATATTCATCTGGTCCTGACTTCCACTCTTGGAGTACTGACTATTAGTTTATCTAAGTTTTAAAACAACTTACTAAACAGTTATGGCAGAGCCAATTCTGTGCCTTTGTTGTGTCTTACATGAAAAAAAACTCAAGATTGCTAAATCTTTAACTGTCTGTGTTAAAAAATATCTGGAAGTTCCAAATCTGACATAAAATGTCACAAAAGCCCTGAAAATAAGAAATGGATATGAGAAATATAATGGGTAACAGTATGTTGACTGTCAGGATTTTTTAAGTCTTTCTGTCAAGGCTTTAAATTTTAGCTGCATTAGAATGAGATTCATCGAGCAGTAAATCAGTTATTTCGTATTGAATCATCACATCAATACACAATGGAGATTTTCAGGGTGCAGTCGGGGTAGATCTGGTAAGTTCAGCCTGCAGGTCCAACACAGCGAGGATTCGACAGCAGGGAAAACACTGCAAACAAACACATCTGCTATTATTCAATTTTAAATTGTGGCATATCTTGACCTGATGAAAAAGAAATGAATAAATCATGCTCCATTAAATGTCATTAGGCCTGTTAGCAAAATCTAATTCTACTAAAGTTCAGCGCCGGTTTACAAATTGAATGTAATTGCCCAGAATGCAAATGGGCTGGGCTGTTGTTTGTGTGAATGTGAGACCAAGCGAGAAAAGAGTGCGGGAGAGAGAGAAAGAAAAACAAAATGTGTGAGCGGAGGAAAACCTTTAAGCGCCGGCAAAATGGGCAACATTTACTTCTTGCAGTTTTCATTGAGAGGAACAACGCCGGGGAATTGGCGATTGTCAAGGCTTTAAAAACTGATGGTTTCATTCGAGGGAAAAAAGAGGAGAGATGGGGGAATGTAATTACCCAGTGAGAGCTGTGTGGGAGTTTTACAGTTTGATAATTATCCCTTAAAGGCAAGCAAAACTTTCTTTAGCTATCTGCTGAAAACTCCACAGAGACACAGAAGTAGAAGAGGTCACCCCGCATCAGGAGGAAGTAGAGAGAGATAAGACAAATGTGAAGGAGAGTGAGGATCAGATAAATTTGGATTTGTTGGGCAGTTTAGGATACAAAAGCAAATAAAACAATAAACATGGCAGCACATCTTAGAGGACCAGTTATTGCCTTGCTAAGCCACAAAAATGTATCAACTTGTAAAATAAATGTGAGATTTTTGTAGAAACTGTCGCTCTTCTTTGGCAAAAAGCATCAAAGCATGCACCACTTTGGAAATGGATGACTGAAACATTTGATCGGCCACTTTTCATTACGCTCGCTCTCTTTGCCATCTGTCTCTTAGATGTTCAAGAACAAACACACAGATAGAGTATTTGCTCCAGCTCTAGCTTTGCTTCACACCCACAATCATGACACACACTCACAAAAGAATTGCCCAATTGCCCAAATTAAACATTGCTTTTCTCAGAGTTGATGAAAGTGGCGAGAACTGAGCCTTTTAGCCTCTTTCTCATTCTTTTAGAATTGTACAAGTGCAGTAGAGGCAATGGGTAAAGATGTTTATGTGCTGAAGCATGAGAAAGTATTTAGTGCTGTGGCGACTGTCAAGGTTTTAAATTATGCTAAAAATGTCTGTAGTCATTTAATGATGTCATCTCTTTCCCTTCTCCTCTGTACGTTGACAGTCCATTTTCCCCCCCAGGAAGCAATCACCAAAGAGAGAGTAATTACAGTACAGATTAGCACAGCACAGACAGGTATATGCTAAAAATAAATCCACCTTTAAATCCCAGCAGTACAGAACCCGAGAGTGGCCATAGTTGCTACTATCTTTTTTATTCTGTTATTTTGAATAATCATCTCATTATCACAGCACAATGGCTTGTTATCTTGTGAATTAATGCGTTATCAGGAGATATCAAAACTCGTTTTTCAGTGATAATGGGGCAGTGGTGGCTGAATGGTTAAAGAAGCGAGCTTGTGACCAGAGGGTTGCCAGTTCAAACCCCTGATCAGCAAGATTAATCTGGGTGGTGAAAGAGAAGGGGACCATCGAGGGCCCTTGAGCAAGGCCCCAACTGCTCCAGTGGAGTTGCTCGGTGGCTGCAGGTTGGACTGTATTATAGCTGTCTGCTCTAACTGCAGGAAACAAAACTACACACTTGTGTTGAATCCTCACTTGTTATGAATCCTCCCCAGTGGTGGCAGAGATCTTGAAGGGCCAAATCTGTGTGATCACGAACCACACACTCGCCTTCGTTTCTCCATAACTATCCCGTGACCTCAAGATGACAGCTAATTGTTGTGTGATGATCAGATAAATTATCCCGTTATCATGGGAAAATTAGTTTTGTTATTCGTGATAACGCATTAATTCATCCTATTATCACATGATAATGAGATGATTATTTTGTGATCTCAAGATAACAGAGTGAAAGAGATAGTAGCGACCATAGTTGCTCTCTGCTTCCCTACAAAAGTTTAAAAAAATAAACTCCTTCCTCGAGGTTTGTAGCTCTGTAGCAGAGCAGCGTTCAGTGTGAGTCAGGTTCTCGAGGTTCAATTCTCCAGAAGCTCTGGTCTCCTCCAGAGCTCCCCGGTATCAGCAGCTGTCTACTAGTGTCAGTCGTTCCACTCCACCTGGTTCAACCCACACAACACTCAAAGGCCTGTAATAAGCATTTAAATGTTAATTTAGTGAATGTCAATGTTGTGAATTAAGTCTCAAAGCGTCTTAACATTTGGTGCAACCCTTATTAAACTATGACTAGGTATGGCAGAGTTTGCCTTAAGTTTCAGAAGACAGTGGATGAAACAGAGTTGTTTCTCAAAGGCCCGTCACGTTTTAGAAAGTTTCAAAAGAAGAACCAACAGCTACGAGGGCTGCGGACAACCCCTCATAAGAGGCCATGCCTGAGCTTGTCCTTATTTTGATTAATTTACTTTAATAAGGATAAATATGAGAACAAAATTCTTTTGTTATTTAATAACTGATAATAAATAAAACATTTGTACAGGCACAAGTTTAATTGACCTCAGGCAAGTAGACTTCTTTTCCACTTGCTCTGCTTACTAATATTCACATATTAAATTACAAACCTGACAAATAAACACTCAGCCCTGTCTGTGTGCACACTGCACAGATGCTGTGCAGTGCTTTTACAACATTATTGCCTCATATATAAAATTTCCCACTACAAACTTGAAATCTGACAGCCTGACCTTTTGACACAGCTATGGATAAAAATACTTTTGTCAACAGTGTGAACATTCAAATACAAAAACATATGGCAGTCAGAAAGAGTCTGTTGGTGCCAGACTCTCCCTGACGTCTCAGTGCATCTCTCTGTTCTGAAACTCCAACAGGAAACTTTCCAAAACCTGACTAAAAAAAAGTAACAACAACAAAAAAAAAAACAACAACCAAAAAACCACAAGCTGAATAATTTTTGGCTAACAATGAAAAAAACAAAACCAAACACCAAGATAAATATTTTTGGCTAAAAAAAAAAGAAGAAGAAAAAACTTAAGTATGTTTTGAAAAGCTGACTGTATTCACCAAAGGCACAAGGTCTGTTTTCATGGGTTTAAGGGAAATGTCACATTTATCTGGAGGAACTAGTTTCACATCACACCAAAGCTGATGATGTTTCCACTTTTTCCCCAAATTTCATTATCTCCTAAAATAAGCTCAATAAGAATTGCCTTGATTTGTCAATGTTGGCATCTTTAGATCTCCGTCCTGGTGATATTCATTTATCTCAGGGGTGTAGTTCGAGCCTGGCGTAAACACATGTTGCCTCCCTCGTGCACAGAGTCATCAGCTTAACTTCTTTATCAGCAGCATTAATCTTGGTGATACAGTCTTTCTAATTAATGGGGGATTGCCCGATGCACACAAATGCACATACACAAACAAAGGAAAAAAAAACACAAATGCAACCAACAATACACTGTAGGGAGGAACAAATGCACATATACCAACAGACTTTAACTACTTTTATAAAATTCTCTTCCAATTCCAGGGGTCACCACTTGGGTTAGGCAATTTGATAAGATTTCCCAACCAGTGCACTGTCTACACTACAACCGGCAATAGCCATATATGGACACAGGTGTGTGTGCGGCACTTGCGGGGGGGTGGGGGGCAGGTAGTTCCCACCCACCAATCTAGTGATGCAAAAAACATGTTCACCAAATAGCCCAGCTCATGTTCAGCTAGTTAGGAAGAAGGCCTTTGACTTTGTACTTGTTAATAACCTCCAGAGTTTGTTACATTACATTCAACAGATATTTTACTAATTAAATAAACCAAATAACCTAAAAATTGTTACACATTTTTGTCTTCACTAAACACAAAAATGTAACTATATACCTTCTGAATTCCTAATTCCATTGTAAAAGGGATATTCCTAAATTTTTGATGTTGGACCTCATTTTTGACCTACCCAGTCCTATTCCTATTGATGAGGACCATTTTCAGCTCACTGGGTGGACTACTGAGTTTAAAAAGGACAAACTATTCTTACACTATTCTCACTATTTGAGTCTTTGATTTTGGACTCCTATAGAGCAGCTAAACACAACTGACCGAACAGTTAAGTCTGTAGATCATCTGAAAACGGTGACTCACACCTCTTCTCTTCCCTCTATTTTCTGCATTTTCTCAAAACAGTCTGTGTCTGTTCCTCCTCCCCCTTTCCCTCATGCGCGCCTGCGCACTCCGCTGTACTCACAACCCCTTTACTGAAACAAAATAAACACAACTAGGACACTGATAAAATGTACAGCTTGTGCTTCTCACTCTTCAACGTGCAGTCCATTAGCAGCAGTTTAACCATTAATCCAGCTCATGTACTCGTGAGGAAGTAAATAAATCCACACGGTATAAATCCACAAGAAACAGGAACATTAACTTCTGTCTGGTGCTTGCTTCTTTAGGAAAGTTTAACAAAGTTAACTGTCCTTCATACACTTGAAATAAACTCATTATTTGAGCCATCTCAAACAAAGTGCTGACAGTAATCTGTGAAGTAGAGAGCAGAGTGCAGCGGTTTGGCATCATTTAAAATGAGTATCCAACACTGTAACAACATCAATAAGTCAGAAAAGATGAAAAAGCATAATACACCTCCTTTAAAGTGGATTGAAACAAAAACAACAAACAACAACAACAACACAGTAAACCCATCTTGGTTATTCTATCCAGGATTCTGCCAATCAGCAACAAGATTTTCTTATTTGATCCAGTTTAATGTGAAAATAATCTGGCTCACATGCTGTTCAACCAGGCTGTCACTTTTAGATGCTATGTTTGTCTTGTGTCAGTGGGTTAGCTCGCTGAATGGCAGTCTGTCGTTAAACACTGGTTTCACTTGTTCTTCAGAGACAGACCATTTAATTAAAAAAAATAATCTCAAAAATGCACTACCAGAATGAACCCTAATCTATTCATCAATTGGCCCAATCCTATCACCTTCAGGCCTGAACAATAAGGCCTGAGATGTTATGAGTCTGTGCTTTTCGTCTGTGTTATTGTCAACGTCACTGTGTGTGCTTCGATATTGCTCTATTACGCCTGAGAGCCAATTAGCATCTCTCAGCTTGACACTCGTCTCATCAGGACCAGCACGCTCATATGTTAATTGTGGTCTTTTAACAGCCACAGAGGTTTTGGCTGCCTCATTACAGCAAGAACATGCAACTAACAACCAGGGGGCTGATGTGGCAAATCTCAGAGGCAACCCACTCCCCTGTCACTACCTCTCAGTCACTCCCGCTCTCTCTTTCCTGCCCAGAGTAAGTGTGAAACACCCCTAAGGAATGATCTTCCTGTAAAAGCTGATTTATTTTGATGAAAAAAGTAAGAAAGCCACCACTTAGAAGACAAATGCTTGGATCAGGTCATTTGGGAACTATCACATCAAACACTTGACAACACAAAGCAGCAGCTGGAAAGTGTTTATCTATATTCTCCACTAAAACGATGGATATTTTTAGTTACACTGAAGAAAGATTTGATTGGATACATTACATTTAGGGATCTTGAAAACAACAGATGAGTACCATCAAGCTGTGCTGATGGCTATGCTCCATTTTGGCAGGAAGCAGATGCAAGATCAGCAAAATCCTGCAGGGCCAGAAAGAGAGAGAAGGGGGGACCGGGAAGAAAATATGTTGGGAGGCAGAGGCGACAATGACAGACATTGTTAAAGTTGGAAGGAAGGACAGGAAGAGAAGTGATTAAAAAGGGATATAATGGAAGGAATGTAAGAGTTTAAAAACAGATGTAAATATCAGGGCTGTCAGCGTTAACATCTTCTTTTTTTAAAATCGTGTGCTGCTGTTTTATCCTTTCATCACACCCTTAGTAAGTCCTGCTTTCAACTGGCAGTCATGGAGAAGAACGACAACAATACACTTACATATGGCTCATTTTTTCAATTTTGTTATTTGCCTCCCTCCTGAGCTCCAGACAAGAAGATAGACCCCATTCTTTGGACTGTGC
>JAPQLA010000015.1:12507079-12520302 GCA_029822935.1 Naso vlamingii
CAAATAATAATACATTAGTATATAAGATTCTTATCAAAACAAACACATTTTTACAACAACTCTTCTTTAATTAAAAATGAGAGGTTGCCTGCTACATCTGCACACATGTAATCTGTCATGCACATGTACTGTCAGTCTATCATTTATCTTCCTTCCTCTGCTCAATATATTTTTCTATTCATTAAATTTGTACGCAGAGACTGTGCTGCCATCTTTGCTCTCCCTGCACAGTCTTTCATCCCTCCCACGGCAGTGAGTGGCAACATGCTGAGGCCCTGGTAAGTCTGGCAGCAATTTGTTAAGTTTGCAACATGTTTTTCACCGCAGACCTCATTACCCATTCAGAATCACCCAATGGCCTCATGCCACCATGCACGGGGATGCTACATGACTGAGATTGCTGCTTGGTTTGTCACCGAATCCTTTCCGCTGTTTTGAGACACATTTGTTCTTGCTGTGCTGACACTCTTACACTAATGAGCAAACGTTACCTATCATACCTTAGTTCAAGCATCTGTAGCCATAAACATAAGGACCCAGAAAAAACACAATGTCTGTCCTTGGAGACTGTCCTTAACATCTCAAATGATCTGGATAATACTTATTACTTTATAAATGATGTTACATCAAATAACAACATTCACCCAGGGCGTCCTGGTGTCTCAGCTGGTAGAGTGGGAGCCCAGTGAACAGAGACTGTGTCCTCACTGCAGTGGCAATGGGTTCGATTCCACCCTGTGACCTCTTGCTGCATGTTATCTCCTCTCTCTCCTTAATTTCCTGTCCAACACTTCAGCTGTCCTATCAAAATAAAGGCACAAAAGCAAAACAAAATTATGCCAAAAATTAAAGGTTTCATCCATGATCGATGTGCAGAAAAGCGCAGGAACACTGGCGGACTCAGGATGTTTGAGGGGCAGGGGTGGAAATAGTAAAAAGAGCATCAGCACGCACAAAGTAGTTTGAGGGGGCACTTTACCATGTAATATCTACCACAGGGGCATCCAAGAGGGCACTTTTAAGTCCACCAGTGTGCAGAAAAGCTCATGCAGACATATACTGTTAACATTTCATGGGGCACATGTCAAAAAAAAGCTTGCATAAGCATTAGAGGTCGACCAAATGAGGATACTTAATGGCTGACATAGTAAGGATGGTTTGGAGAAGGGTAAGAGGTGATACACACTCCCTGCCGCACGCTCCTAACCCACTGATCCTTATCAATTTGTCTCCTTCAAGTTAAATAACAGCAGCAGTACATAGATGTTTCTGCAGGGCCTGATAAATCACTGGTTGAAATTTCATGAGCATCTGCATTTCTTGTGTGAGTTTGGAGGTGGTGAGGCAGGCAGGCACATGCTGAGAAGGATGAGTAATGATGCCGAATCAAGAGGCGGAGGAAGCTAACACACTGGACTGTTGTTTCTATTGGACATTTCACCCTGGGGCTGTCATCACGGCAGTCCCTTCTCCTAAAATTTATGATGGCACTGCCAGTTCCTCCTACTGCAAAAGCCAATGACTTCCAAACCAAGAGGGCCACAGAAACTGTTCTTTGCATTCTTTAACTTCTATTTATCTTCCCTCTCCATCTTTGTCTCTCATTTGTTTCTCCCCTTGGTCTCGCCAGGTATGGACCACTTTGTTGCTGTCAGCTGAAACAGATTGTTGCATACTACACACAGAAACAAGCCAGCAGAGATGAACACACAGTCCCAGCTTCACATTTTACCCTTAATACCCATGATGAATGTGCTTAACACCATACTCCCAAAGCCCTGTGTCTGGTCCTTTTATTTTCTGGCTCTTTTTATACTGCAAGGTCAAGCTACAGGTCTGGCCCATGGCCCAAGTCTCAGGGATGAAGCTAAGCCTGGGCATATCCCCAGCCCGGCCGCCTGCCAGCCAGACCCCCAGTCCCTGACAGTGGATGAAGAGCTTTCTTCCTCCTACTCTGTCTCTACCACATTTTTTTTCTTGGACTTAAAGGTTATCTGCAGCCATCCTGTCTGGGGCCTCTGGCGAGAGTTGGAGAGCACATCCAGCTCACCACAGGTGTGAGCGCGGCCGATAAGAGAAGAGGGGCTGTGGTTGAGGGGCGGGACAGAGGGTGGTGAAGAGATACACAGGTCCATCATGGCTCGAGACTGACCTTCATTCAAAGTATTGTACAAAGATGGAAGGCTCCTGGGACGAGAGAACAAAAAAAGACTCCACATGTCTAAACCATTAGGCTGTAATCCTCCCCACTCAGCAATGCAGCTTTTTTTAAAGAGAGGCAGAGAATGAAAGAGATACAGAAACAGACAGGGAGACCGAGTGAGAGTGGTAGCGGTAGCAGTTCGGGTTAAGCGAGAGGCTGTACACGTAGCGTGCGTACAATAAAGTATTCATCATGTAGCATTTTAGAGAACAGCCAACATGAATTTGGCCTTAAAATGTTTTTCTAAAGGGCTTT
The DNA here is from genome assembly GCA_029822935.1 of Naso vlamingii. Lineage (NCBI taxonomy): Eukaryota > Metazoa > Chordata > Actinopteri > Acanthuriformes > Acanthuridae > Naso > Naso vlamingii. The sequence continues at coordinate 12,509,538 of JAPQLA010000015.1, forward strand.
GCTAATGTGAGGGATTAGGATCAGGCATATAATCTGTTCTTCCCCCTCTACAAAGTGAACACACAGGCCGGGCTGGGACACAGCAGCCAATCCCAGGGCTCACTAGCTCACTTTCAGTGTGTGTAGCTCCTCCATTAATAACTAATAGGTGGAACATTAGGGGGAAATTGTGAGTATATCTTGAGGGCTTACATTAGCCTGGCGCACAGCATCTCCTTATCTGCGTGTAGGACAAGAGAGGGAGAGAGTCAGGATGCAGCGTCCTCTCTTTGACTTTCTCCCTCCATTAACTACCCTGGAGTGATACGAAAAGTGCACAGAAGCAGCAGAGATGTATGCAGACTGCTGCGCATATGTGCATGTGCAGGCATTCAACCACACTAGAGTGTACTCACATATTCTGTACCTACAATAAGATGTGCTGTCATTAACTTATATGTAAATAACATATGTGGTAGACTACAATAATATAACACATACAGATATGTGCATATTGTGCATGAATAATGCATAACAAGAGAAGTCCAAATTAGACCACATCATCATCTGCATATATGAAAACATTGTGCTCTGCCTCTGTGATATTTGTTATTCTACTCTAGCAGCCCTATTGATTGCCTCATTTCTCATTTCAATGTAATATGTTGTACTCAATACTGTCAATATTAACAGGAGCTGTGAAATAATGTGCACACTACCTTATTAATGCATTATGTACATAATGAAATAGATTACTGTTTAACAGAATTGTCCTCTAAAACACAATTAAAATGGAATTAACACCAGTTGTACAAGATTAAATCCATATTTTGCTCACAAAAAAAAAAAAATCCCTTTGGCAGACTTTCACAGTAATAATTTACAAAATGTGACTGTTATTTTTTATCCTCCTCCAGTTTCACTTGTTCCCGTACGATGCTATTTAAAGGCAATTTAAGACTTCAAATTGAATACTGACGGTGAGGGTTAAAGATGGCATTGAAAGCTACAGAGACATGAATGGAACCAACAATTTATTTTTGCTGCAATTATGTTTCATTTGCATAAGTAGATGAGTTATAAAATGAAAGGCTTTTCATTTGCATATATCCTCGTACACAAATGTTTCCTAAAACATCACCTATCAGGGGATGCAGCAAGAGAGGAGCGAATGCTACGTGACAGGAACTAACAATGGATCATAAAACAACACCTCTGTTACACTGAGTGGAGGATTTATGCAGCATCAGAAGCATTACTACTGCTTTTTGGGAGGGAATGTGCATAATTATAATAACTAATGATGATTCATGGATTGTTTTTCAGAGACCAGTGATGCACAAAGATTATACTGTGATTAGGGAGGGGAGCCGCCCCTGTGCACTCAACTAGAGTGCATCCATTTCTGAAACAAAGCACTTACTGTAAACCAAACACATATGTGTGCACATGCAGGCAAAGGGGAGAAAAAGAGAGAATCACTCTTCTATATCTTTGGTTAATTTCAGACTCTGGCTGCAAAAACATCATTAATCAAGCTGACTAAGATTTGTCACTGGCAAGCTCCCCTACCTGTTTATTATAATTTAATCGATGTATATGTCATTGCAGGCATGGACCTAAACTCCAGCAGAGGCAGTTATGCTCACCATAAAAGACAGTTTAAAAAAAACAAAGAAAAAACACAAAAAACGGTAGAAAATAGAGAAAAGGAGACTTGAATAATGGAGGTGAAGTTAAGGCGTCGGCTAAATTGGACACCAATTAAGGCTCGCAGATTGAAGACAGAGATGTGAGGCGAATTCTGTTGTTCTGCACTCTAAAGATAACCTCCGCTTCATCTGCAACAAGGGTCCACATGGAGAGGTTTTATTTAGTGCAGCTGAGATTGTATAACTTGCCCATTCACAGTCTTACAGCGCAGCAGAAACATCCCACAAAAGAAAGAAGATCTTAGAAAGAAGCAAGCTGGAGGCCCAAACAACAACAACACCCAAAAGCTTAGGAGCGAAGCTACAAAAAGAGGCCGAACAGACACATTTAAGCAAACACTCCCCCGTGTGAGTTCCACAGGCCGACTGAAACCTTAGTTTGTGTTTTTCTTTCTCTGTATTTTTTTTCTCGTGTTGCGTCTGGGGTCCTCTCTGTGACTGTCAGGAAATAAATTGTACAACACATTGGCTTTGCTCATGGAACCACTGTGTGCTCAGTGTTATGTAAGTAGACAGGGAGAGCCGCTCCGATATATACCGCTCTTTACATATCCAAGAGAGGTGCAGAGGGAGGAGGTAAGAGAAGCCGGGTGAGTGGGCAGGCATGCAGGGGGGCAGATATTTGATTTCTGCCTGATGCAGGAGGAGCACACATGAGATTTAGAGAGTGAGCCACTAAAATTTCTTTTTTTGCATGACATGGTAATGGCTCATAGAGTGAAAGTAAATTAGGGGACTGAGGTTTAATAACCGTGGTGGATTGAGTGGTAAAGGGCCAGGGGAAAGAACAGCAGGATGGAGCTCCGGGACTCATATCTGAGCTGTACATATGGTTACCAGACCTGTCGTAAAAACTTTTTGTCAGCCAGGTAAACTCTTTCTGCCGTAAAGCAACCTTTCTGTGAGGGGGTTTGATAACCAGTCCTGAATGTTTAATGTACAGGAAATTGTATGATAATCTCAAAAACCTGCACATGTTGCTGCAACGACCAACGAGAACTCATTTATTGTTTCAGTACGACCAAAACTGTACTTTCAAAATACATGTAAACATGTTTATAGTAATTGTTTAAAGTCGAATTTCTCAAAGTTGGACAAACACAAAGATAAGGTGGGGCCTAGGTGTTATGCCCATAATCCATAGCTCCAGCAGTGGTCTCTGTCCTGGATGTCAAATGGTGTAAATTTGTAGAAGGCGGAAAGAAAAGAAGAAGAAAGTAACCCTAACCCGAGGATTCCACTGTGTGTTGCAGAGTAGGTTTGCTCTGTGCTCCGTTGTATGTCAACACCCACTGGCTGTGTTTCTGAGCACAGCACGGCCTGACAGCTGCAGTCGCAAGACTGACAACATTTCCCACTAATTACAAAATCACATGCAATTGCGGCCTCTGAAAACCTCTGATCCACTGACTTCCGGCCTGGCTCTGCACATAATGATTTCCGTGGTTGAAGTTTAGTTAAATATGATCTGGCGTCAACATGGAGTGTTTTTTTCTGGAAATTAACTGGATGTTTTAACATATCTGTGTCTGACTTTCTCTTCTGCTCAATCCGGTCTGCACTGAATTGCTGCATTGTGCTCTGGATTGCCGGCGCTGCAATAGAGTAGATACACCACGCAGCGGAGCCAGTAAGAGCACAAACATTAACTTAAGTGAAACGCAGCAGAGTGAAGAAGGACCGAACACGCATGTGGTGGAATTCAGAGGTAACTCTTACGAAATAGCACTGTAAAGTTGTCCATGTTTTTACCATTTGACATGCTAACTTGAATGCCGCTCAGTTGGTTTGTGACACAGTAGGTCATAAGGAAGAAGGTCCAACAGCAGCCAGCTGAAAGGGGCATATCACCACCTACTGTACTGGAGTCAGACATACTTTTATCAGTAAATCATAGTCCAAAAAAATGACCTAGTAGCTCGACCTAATTGTGCACGTAAATGCACTGACTGAGTATATAATCCACCCAGCAGTGACAATCTGGCTTGCATTTGGCTGCATTAATGTCCAGCTGAACCACCTTTAGAGAATGAGCTCACGGATACAAAACTATCTGTGTCAATTCAACTTCACGATCTGAATGTTCCTGTCACAATTACTGTTTCAGTGAGAATGGAGCACATGTATTGGAACTGAGCGTACAGCAAAATTGGCCTGCAGATAAGGTGGCTGAAATGACTGGCATTTGAATGGAGGAAAGTGAGAGGTGATCCAACGGTGTGGTGAATAAAACATTAGGAGAGCGATCAGGCTGCAGGGAGGAAAATGAGACAGCCTTGTCTTTGTAATGCATCAACCCTTGACCTCGTCATCAAATTGGTTGACATCACACATTCCGCACACCTGGCTGCAGCGCGCAAGGGTAGTGAGGCTTGTGATTAGATGGGCTTCCATTTACGTTGCTGGTGGCTTAATTTCTTCAAATGAATATCACATTTCTACCGTTGTTGCCAGGAGGATGTACTGTAGTTGTTGTCTGTGGAGGTGTGTGTGAAACTGTTTAATAAAGACAAATAGTGGCTAAAAACCAACTCAGCTGGTTTTATTCACAAACTATTAATGATTTCTGTCTCATGCTGTTAAACAATAAAACACCAGTCCAACAGCCAGCAACGCCAGCCAGTTTTCTCAGTAATGCTTCAATTTGTTCACAATTTCTAAACTAATTTCTTAGGATGAGGCGCTAATGATGTGTTGAAATTAACATGCGTTAATGTAAATCTATCTAATGAGAGATTAAAACGTCATGGAATGGCTGGATATCCAGGTGGAATACAGGCAAAAACAGTTGCCTGCTAACCATGGCAGAGACACAGAATCTTATTTGAGGAATGTACAACTGGTGGTGCAGTGTCATGAGAGAGGCACATGGTTGTCCAAACTTTCCCTCTGCAAACAGGGGACAAAGACAGGAACGGAGGCCTCTCTAAGGAATAACAATCCCTAAATTTAGTACCAAATAAGTGACAACAAATTGGCTTGTATGCTTTATTTTCCATGCATACTCAGAGTGTCTTAATTTTTAGTCTGCAGGTTCAGTCTGCAGAGAGAGACAGAGATGGTCCTGAGGTAATGGACCCCCGCAGACAGCCGAGAGAGCTCACAGGAGAATATGCTTTCTGCTTTCAATTATATACTGCCAAGTGGAGCTTCATGTGCAGATTCCAAGCTCTGGGCGCTGTGGCAGGCTGCTCAGCTGCACCCAGCCCATGATAAAGAGGCCAAACTCTGCCATAAAATACCACTGAAGCAGACTTGGCTAGACTTCCCAAATCCAACTCTAGGCAGCAGAAAGCCTGCCCAGGGCTGAAGCGTCCTCACTGCCAGCATCCAAACACATGCCATGACTGCGGTGCTGGGAGTTAATCAGATGCTGCTTTGCAGGGGATGATGAGTCATGTGCTTTGTGGGTGTTTGAAGAAGGATGTTCTCAGGTCAAAGATGGTCTGGGGGTAAAAAGCAATGTATTTTATCTTATGGGTATTAGGAGTGAATCCCTTATGTAGCTGTATGCTCATGGGCTGCTGATGTCAGCTCATTAGTGGCGCCACCTTCGCAAAGTCATCAGTCCGTGAGGGTGCAGCGGTGCTCATTGGTTTTACGAGGGGCTGAATGGAAGAGAGAGTTCTTATCACACAGGGATGAAGTGCTTGAGTTAAGCTACAAGTTAACACATGCCCTTTATGCTTTCTTGTAAAGTCCCAGTACTTTATATAGAGTACAAATCATAGAATTTCTTTCCAATTTGCCTATTGCTCTGTTGGCTGCAAGTGTTTCCATACATAATAATAAGAATGAAAAAAATGTAAATCGTAGGCTATGGCCTTTTGTCTTCTTTTCTGGTTTATTTCTGGATTTTTGTACTTGTTAATTGGACTGCCACTCCAAGCAGAAAAACAAACAGAGGTAACCTTTTAGCGTGATAAGGTTAAGACAGTGTTGTTCTTCCAAAAGACGGCTAAAATAAGCAGCAAGTTCCCTGCTTCTCATGTGAAGTCAAAGAGGTGGGAGAGAAAATCATGACACACTTTCTCAAGAGCAACAGAGTGAGTGAGTGAGTGAGAGAGAAAGTGGCAGCTCTCGTTCTGTAATGGAACGCCGTGGCGGGTGGCTTACCACACGTTGTACTGGTTGCTTGGAGCACCATGGCAACAGGGAGAAAAGGATTCAGAGAGGCGGAGGTTCAAGGACTTCACTTATTCCAGCAACATCTTAATTACTTTGGGTGCTGGCGTTTAGTGAAACAGATGCATTCGAGAGCTCCAGCAACAACTGGGAGAAACTCCCAGAGATTCTGGTGCTTGAGGTTTTGTTGTGTGTTTTAAGATACAAACACAGAGGATTTATAGAGCTTGATGACAAGAAAGGAAGGCAGAGACGGGGAGAAGGAGAAGAGGGTGGGGAGAAAAAAAGCGAGATTACAAGAAAGACAAATGAGAAGCGAGATGAAGCAAAGTGAGCACAGATAGAGATCGACAGTATGGGAGATGTGAGCTGTTTGAAGAAGGAGGTTGCTCTGAGATATGACGAGAAAGGACCAAGGGAAAAAGGATTGTGGGGGGATTTGTAGGGATATAAAAGCTTCAGTATTCCACTTTTAGATACACACACCTAAGGAGCGGCAAAAAGTAATTATTTGAACAATTTAGCTTTGCTTTTTTTATCAGGCAGCTACCAGAGATGTGAGCACATAGGGTAGAGAGTCAGCGTTTGCAACACGCTTCAATGCATATGTATATCTGCATGCATATCTCAGTATGTCTGTGTGCAGGAATATAGCAACGAAAGCGCCTTTTCCTCCCGACGCCATGCCTAACGCGATCAGCACTCATTAAGAGCTCTCCAGAGCCGAGGCACCTCACAGACAGAAACCCTCTCCAAAAGACTACCCCCAAACCCAGTGAACACACATCGCTTCCCACCTGTAAGCCTCTTCTCCAGTGTAAACAACTGGCATCCACTTAAAGCATTGGCAATGTTATTTATATAAAATATAATCCAAAAATATATTACATGGTTCTCCTTGCTTGCTCAAAAAAGCAGTAAAAGTGTGATTTGAGAAAGTTGGACAAGTGATTTAAACTGGTAAACTGGTGTAATTCAACAGTGTCCAGCATTTTTTCACTGGATTTAATTTACCATATAGTTTCTATGTTTATGGTTAAGCCCAATCGTGTACTGGTTTGCAGATATTAATATGTTATCTTTGTATGTTCTCCGATTTGTACCAATATAAAAAACTGTTTATTAAGGCCAGGAAAAATGCATGGAAAATTGGTTTAAAATGGCCTCAGTTGGGTCAGTTGTCCAGCAGAGGACGGTTCATTATTTAATAACTAATAAGTGAAGCGTTTACTGTTCAGTGCACTGATGCACGGAATAAAGTTCATTAAAATGTAAGACATCCTGCCTCCATTACAAATCTTTGTCACGAGTATTTGATAACCACATTCAGCCTATACATGTATATATAGATAGATATAGATATATGTGTGTGTGTGTATATATATGTATGTATATGTGTATATATATATATATGTAAATATATATATACATGTAATGTTATATAATATTATATATAATAAAAAGCAAATGTTACAAACTGCTTTACAACAGAATAAGACATCGATCACAGCAAAGTAAAATATCAACCATATCGGGGGGGGCCTTTTCAGGTTTTAGCACCAGCTTGGTGAATAAAACCAATAATAAAAATAAAAACAAGACATATATAAAATTAAATAAAATCAGGAAAAGCTCTCAGATAAAAATATGTTTTAAGAAGAAGACTTAAAGGAGAGCACACAGTCAGCTGACCTGATATCTTGAGGCAGTTCATTCCAGAGCCTTGGGGCCCGGACTGAAAATGCTATGCTGAAAATTATATATATATATATATATATATATATATATATATATATATATATATATATATATATGAGCCAATATATTGGATATTGGGATTTTCTTGCTCCCTAATATAAGTATTGTTATTGGCTCAAAAATCCCTCATTGGTCACTCACTGGTCAGGCCCTATATGTAATTTTAAATAAAATTAGCCTTGCAGCGTTCCTTTAAGCATAAGATATAAGCTTTTTGGCCTTTAGGAAGAAATCCATTATTACTGAATCAACTTTTCATGATTTATTACCATATTTTGTTAATCAGATGCTTCCAATCCTGTTACATACTGTATAAACCATCACTGCCCCAACCACACAGGAAGATAATCCTAATCCTTCAAGGAATATGGGTGTACCTTAAAGTCCCCGATTCATTTTGTCACATACGATTCTTCAGCCTGGCTGCTGCATCTCTATAATGGATAAAGAAGCAGCAGCAGCCACAAGAAACAAAAAAAAGACATCATGCGATGAGCAATTTAGCTTCATTTTACTAGTCGAAGGTTGCTGTTTGTCATCTTAATGCTAATGTATGATCATAAGAGGTCATATGTGCCCATCTCACGTGCATGGACAAGGCTGATAATGCACCGCGACAAGCTAATCCATTACACCTATGGACGTCACAGCTGATGCAGTGCTGTAATCTGCTGTGTGAGGCGAGGCGACGGAGCACGTCGGGCGTATACAATCGTCCTTGTCCGCGACATGTTTCTGCACCGGCGCAGGAGGGGAAGTGTTTAGATCCCCAGGGATACACTCAGCGACGAGAGCGGCCCGCGGCTCTTCCCTTTGTTGCCTGTAATGGATTATTTCATACAAACATGCAATTGGGGCTGCGTTACTGATGGATAGCAGCCATTGTTATGGTAAAGTCACTCTATCGCCCTCCCCGGGTCTCCTATTAATCTCAGTCTAGTCAATGCCTCCATTGTGCAAAATTCTCCATTAAACCACACCACCTCGCCTACAATGGAAGTGTCAGCGCGGCACCTTTTAGACTCCTCTCAGGAAGGAGAGAAAATGAAATGTTTTCCTAACAGATTACACGGATTAATGGGTGTATTTCCAAACATGTCCAATGTAAAAGGAAAGAAAAGAAGGCTGTGTGTCTCATTTGTAATTGAATGAGTGGTTTTTTATTTGGATGATGGATTGTCTCCAGGTGCAGGTTAAAGGTAACCAACCCCATTTCCTCAGCGAGGGTGAACCTGACTGACCTGCGGTGTTAAACGATCTGCCCGTGACCCTGGATTGAAAGACGTTGATAGACAGAGATAGAGGAAAGGACAAGACAACCTCAGAGAGAACAGAAGGACAGAAGAGGAAAGCATGTCTGCTCTGCTATGCCCACTGTTGCTTCATTGTGTGACAATTTCGGTCTCTCAGGCTCCGTCGCTCTCATTTTCCTCTTGCCTCGTCGACCATTCTTGTTCTCATTCTCTCCTTCTCCGTCTGTCAATTTGTGAAGGCCCCACATCATTACTGTCAAAAATCACACTGCAGTACCAATACAAAAGACACACACACACACATAACATTGCATATACTGGCACACACACTCGTACTTGCCGCCCACTTGAGTGTTAAAAGAGAGCAACTTTTTTCTTCCCCAACTGCGTTCTGACATTCAGCAGCAAGCTTGTCCCGCTGGAATCTTAAGTGAGACAGACAAGCAGTGTGAACTTAGAAGAACTAGACTCTTTGATTTTCCTGTCAGACACTTTTAGCCCCCTGTCCTGTCTAAGAAACACTGTTTCTCTCCATCCTCATCTTATTGTGACATTGGTGAGCGAGCTTGTTGGTGTGTCTTTGCTCACACATTCTGCAGACACAATCACATTTTTAGACATTAGCATCCAACGTTAGCATCCCACGCTGTATGTCTCCTGCGACCTTTGGCTTGCCTCATCAGATAGACATTTGTTTAAAGACCATAACACAATCAGCTCAAATTTGAGGGACAAGAGAGGCTGAAGGAGAACATTCAAGATCATTTAGCTGCAGGGTTTGATGAGAGGCTAAAACCCAAAGGCCTCTAAGAGTCACAGAGGCAGGTGATTAAACCCTGTCATCAAATCTCACACTTCATCTTCAAGCCACAGGAAGCGGCTGGAGAGCGCTGATTACCATCGATGACACTCAACCCCATCCATCTGATCCCCTGTAAGAGGCTGTTAAACCCAAATGGGCTCCCTCGTTAAAACTGGTGTCAAGTAAATAATAGATCTTTTTATCTATAGGCGGTGGGGACTGGATAAACATAAAAGCGTGCTTATCAAATCTGAAAGGTGAACAGTTAAAAGGTGCTCTAATCAGATCTGGCACTGATTCCTCTCATATACTTCCCGACGACTGATCGAGCCACTCCGGTGTAACTGAGATGGATGATTTCACCTTAAAGTGGAAATGCCAAGTGTATGTGTATCACCACTCACACCGAGTCAAGAGGTGTGAGTAAGTGGAGAGCGCTGACGTTTTACATTTTAGCCATTTAGATAAGCTCTGAGGGATTATGCTGGGACACAGCCGATGCTGCCGTTTCTTGTATCCAGTAGTTAAAGTTGTAAACTAGATGGAGCCGTGCAGCCTGTAATGCTTTGTATAGATTTCAGTGTAGCTCAGCTAACACTTGATGTGGGAGTTAGGTAACAACTTAATAAAAAGAGCTAAATCACACAAGTTGGTTTTGACGTGTTTGGCAGTGGACAAAAGTTGAGTAGGTTGCAGCTACCATTATTTGCAATATACAACAGGAACAGATTGATTATGTCGCATTCATCCGCTGGCAGTCTATGGAGGTTCACTCTTGAAAGCATATAAACCACCGAAAAACATCCATCCAAAACTCAACAGCTTCATGTGGTAAGTCTCCTTCATTGTGTTTTAGGTTCAATACATCCAAAACACTTTGATTTGAGCTAAAAAGCTCCTAAATCCAACACATCCAATCTTATTCTAAATGTCTGTGAACTGCAGTTCGAATGAAGATGTGTCTGCCACAAAACAGCAGAAACTCCTCTCTCTCTCTCTCTCTCTCTCTCCCAGCCTTTTTTGTTTGCTTACACGTTTGGGAAAACTTCTTTGTATTTTTTAAGAAAAGAACAAAAGGATAAGCAAACAAAAATGGCCGGTGCAGAGAGAGGTGGAACTATATTTTTTTTGAGCCG
>JAPQLA010000015.1:12520825-12531130 GCA_029822935.1 Naso vlamingii
CGATGTGCAGCCCCCAGGGCTCCTGCTCTAAGTGTCTTAGGTGCACACACACACACACACACACACACACACACACATACATACACAGCCCATAACTCTGCCTCGCTGATAGCAGGCCTGGGGATTGTCTCCACATCCATGGTTCAACCCCCCCTCTCCCTTTATCCTCACCAGCGGCGTCTGCCTCCGATACCTTGTCCCACTGGAGTCGTAAATCGCCCCAGTAGTGTCCGCCAAGAGCAATGAAGCTGACACGTGAGGACTTACACACATATGCACACAGAAGCACTTGTTCACACACTGTCATACATGCTAAGTACATACTGTACATGCGGCACCTTGAACTGACAAAAACAACACAAAATACTCCTGATAATCAGTACAAAACTCTGCTAGTAAAGCAAGAGATGAGATTAGTTGTAGTTGATGTTACTGGGCTGGTTGCTAATGTGCTAGCAGACCTCGTTTTAAGTGCTTTAAAAGAAAAGGTTGTAGAGATGGGGGAGGGGGAGGTGGGGGCTGAACAGACTCACTGACAAATGAAGAAACTGAGGGAGAAGCTCATTAAGCTGTCGTGGTTGGGGGAATAGCAAATAAAAAGCAAAAAGAATGATCACGAGAGAGCGAGGAAAGAAAGGGAAAAATAGATGAGAGCTGAGACTGAGAAAGAAAAGGAGATAAGCGAGGGAGGATGAGAACAGGGGAGGAAGGGAACTGGGGGATGTTTTGAAATGTGGAAGGAGAATTAGAGTGCAGTTATTGCAATCCTTTCACATAAAGCTGTCTTGATGTCAGAATACCACTCAGTGCAAAATATGAAAGTTCACCTGTTTGTGCTCATTTGGATGAGGCATGTGGATGCTGAATGTTTTTACTCTGTCAGGCTGCATTCACACTTTCTCTCTCGTTTTTACCACTCCTGTCTGAGCCTCTACTAGTCTCGCAGGGTTGCTGACATTCAGCTTTGGAGTCACTTCAGTGTTGGACGAGGGGAAAACAGCCGTGTCCTGTAATAGGTATTACTTTGCACATCACTCTTGCTTCAGTGCCAATGAATGGAAAATAAACCATTCAGCTGAGTTGCACACAGTTTGTCATCTACTTGCTGGCAGGCAGCAGGCACAAGTGAAGTGGCTGTTTTACTAACAAGGTGAAAATCCTTTAAAGGAAGCGAGATTAGGTACAAGTAAATATGCTGGTCTGGAGTCAGAAGTGACAGATATGACTTCAGAAAGAAACATAAGCTAAAGAAGATGGTGTTTAAAGGGATAGTTCACATTTTTGAACATAAAGTCTGTGAAATAGTTGTCAGTAATATTGTGGATGTGAAGCTATTGACTTGCTTTCAGAGTCCTGTGGTCGGAGTTCTGAACGGTTCTGAACATACAGTAGGTAGTTCCAGCAGGCTGTGGGGGGTCGCGGCATTAAAACATTTTACTCCAAAACACAAATTCTAGAGATGTTTCGATACGATTTTTTTCCTTGCCGATACCGATTCCAATATCCAAACTTGTGCAGGGGCCGATACCGAGTGCTAATCTGATTAGCATTAAAAAAATGACAATTCCTTTAAAACTTAAGATGTAATCATAATTTAGTAAAATAATAGTTTTTAAGTAAAACGCTACAAAACAGTAGTGCAACAGCAACTTAAAAACTTAAATCTAGGAAAATCTAATTCCTCATATGTCACCTTTGTACTGGCGGGACTTTTAGTGTAAAATATTGCCAAATGTAGACATTTTGCTAGCTCTGTCAACTTTCTCTGTCATCTTCGTCACTCTTCAAAACAGAAAATGACAGAGGAGCCCAAGCACAACTTCGAGTGTGCCGTTTTGGGAGTAGCAAAGACGCTGTTTAGCAGCTAATGAATCATTTGGTATCTGATTGGTGCACAGACTGGCGTACACGCCAATGCCAATACCAGCATTTTAGGCGGTATCAGAGGCATTTTCTGATACTGGTATCGGTATCGAAACAACTCTATAAAATTCATCCAAAAAAATGACCTGTTTGAAATATAAATCCAATGTCCTCGAGTACCTCAAACCTGGCAATCATTTGGTCAGATGTAAAGCAAATATCATCATCTATCATAGTCAGACAAGTTTGTTTAAATGTTGCCAGTCAGAGTACATACGCATGAAACTGCTCTAGTCTGTAACGGGGCTAGAACTCCAACCTGGACTCTGAAGGCAGGTCAACAGCTTCACATCCGCTCCTCTACTGACAACTATTTCATAGACCTTTACATTCAAAAATGTGAACTGTCCCTTAAAGTAGAGCACAGTAATGTCATTTTTGGGTGTTACTATAACTTTGCATTCAAATGTTTGCTGTTTGACCTCCACTAATGGGAGCTACAGGCGTTAAGCAAGGACAAAAATGTTTCTCGGCACATCGCGTTCTTAATCATCCCACCGCTCGTTGCCCTGAGAGACTTATGACTTTCCCCTTTACAACGTCTGACAGTGGCCCATTAACAATTAAGACATACGGTTCACAGCACGTCCAATGGCAGAGAAAAGACAAACCTCATCACATGCCACAGGTGTTGCACTCACATCAGACTTTATTAAGATTGTTATTATGTAAGAAAACCATATAATACCATACCATATTGACTATTGAACACTGAGCGAGCTGACATATTCAGTAATACATATGCACTGTCATTGTCATAATAATCAGCGTTTTTGTCACTTCAGTATTAAGTCTTTGCATTTTAGCTTTTATTGGCCCATGAATCAGAGAAAATATATTTGCAGCTAAGTGAAATGAAATAAGTACTTTTTTAACAACCTGAAGCCTATAAAGCTCAGATGAGATTGAAACCTACCTTGTAATACCTCTCGTGGCAGAGTGAGCAGCCTTCCTTCCTGTCCAGTACGTTTAATGGCGATACCTGACTGACTGCCTGAACACCTTTATTATTTATTATGCTGTGATTAAGCTTGCCAGAAAATATTAAAGTTACTATTACTTTATTAGCTTTGGCTGCAGAATTAAAAGCTTTCATTGTAACATCCTCGAGGTATGCACATACAGAGCACATGCTAAAGACCGACCTGATTATGCTTTGATCAATGATTTATTCATTATTTTACATTTTCATGATGTTTCATTATTATTTCTAATAAAATTTCAGATTATTTCATCTTCAAGTGTCCTTCCTTTATTCTAACAGGGCAAAATGCATTAAAAATAATCATCTTGATGTAGGGAACATGGGTCTTCATCAGGGTACGTCATTGTGCCTGAAGCAGACTCACATTTTGCGTTTTTATTAAGACCACATTCCATCCATATAATAAGCCTTTCACAAGCTGAAATAAGCACCATGTGATCACCCAAAAGACCCTGCAGCGCTTTGACTCCATCATCCTCAAGTTTCAGGTTATTCGTTAAATTTGCCCCTGATGAATGCCCGAGAGAGGGAACCAGTACAAAAGGTTGCACCTTCATGCCAATTTGTACAAAAACATGCAAAGAGATGCTGAATTTTCTGAGAAAATGTTTGATCCAGGATAAACTGAAGGACTGAGATTCAAATACACCAATCCAACAGGGGAGAATTCTTTTTGAATAAAGATGTGCAGCAACGGTTTCATTTGGACTGTTTTCTACACTCTCATTATATTCCTGCAGAACATCATTAAATATTTATGGATGCATATATGCGTATACTGTTAAAGCGAAGTAAATGTATGTCCCTAACATATAGTTATCTCATAAATCTGTTTACCAGGAGACATTAAAACTTGTGGCCTTGATGCCCTGACATGTGACATTTGTTTGCTCTGCAGCAGGCCAAGCGCCATTGCCTCCGATTAGGAAACTGCAGGTCTGCCAGGCCTCCATGTATACTGTCACCTTTAGATGTATTTCCAAAAATGTTTGAAGCATTTGAAACCTTTCAAGAAGTCTCAGATTCAGGTTCAGAACACATATTTGACATGGCATTTTCTCAAAATTTGTCTTTTATCTGGAAAAAGAAACAGGTAAAACTGCAAGCAGAGCTGCAGAGTTTCTAATGCCTCTGTACTCTGAGATAAATTCAACAGACGAGACCTAAAGAATTCTTAACCAAACATCAGCTGACAAAAAAGAGCAACTAGTCCAGAGGACTGTCCATCATTAAGGTGTAAACTAATAAAAATCATAACGAAGTAGTGAACAAACAATAAATAAATGTCAATGTATGTTAGGGGAGAAGCTTGTGTTTTGCTCATTAAGCCTTATGATAGGATATTTATGATCATATGCGATGTTCTACAGCATTATTAAGACAAATGGCAAGCTGGAGCTCGTTACTGAGGTCACTGTTAGCTGAAAACAACAGAGGTTAACGGGCATATCAAGTGCTGCAACAGTCTTCGAAAAAGGTTGCTATTAAAAAGACGAGACAATCATTGAATGTTTACGAGTGTCCTCTCTTGTAACGACCAGTGTGTAAAATACCTCGTGGCTGTTGGGGGTCTCCCTCCAACTAGTTCAGCTCCAGTGTTGTGCTGAAGTCTTACAAATGGAAGGCTACGATGGATGGTGAGACGACAGACCAGTGTTAGCTGCAACAGCCGAACCAACTTCCTCCCTTGCATTCAGTTTGTCCAGCTTTTTAGAAGTAAATTCAAAGTTGGTTAGTAAGGAGCTTCGTTTTCGCTTTGCCATGTTTAGTCCATGAGTGAGCCAATACTGAAGCAGGAAAAAAATCCACCGCTTTGCAGACAGGTGGAATGCGGAGAGTGCGAACTTTTACAACAGCACCATCAAATGGAAGGCGGCATTACCAGAAACAACCGAGAAAACACCACAAAAATGTATGCTTCTGAATAAAAGTTTTTCTATTTAATTAAATAACGAATTCTGGATAACATGCACGTTTTTGAAATATTCTTATTTTTCTTTATCTCAGGCCCCTGAGACCCCCCATATTTCACACCATGGTACTGACACTAAAACAGCAGCTAATAAGCCAGAAACGGCTGACTGATTGTGTTAAAAGCTGTTGTTCAACTTCGTGTTTAGGTGTCGGTACCTGAGAAGACACTACTAAACATTCAGCAATTGTCTCATTTTTTTAAAACAACTTTTTCCGACAGACTGTTGAAGCTCGTCAGCAAGGAGCTCCAGCTCTTGTGACTGCACTGTTTCTCATAATAATGCTGTAGAACATCGTATATGATCGGAAATATCCTTATTATAAGGCTTAATGTGCAAAAGAACAAACTTCTCCTTTATAGATTATACATGCTGCTGGACACTACCTGTTCCAGCATTTTCGGCAGCATCAGGGAGTCGGTACTGCCTGAAAAACTTCATAGAGGATTTTTTTGTTTCTATTTTTTGCTGCTATCCTCTAATGCACTCACATTATGTGCAGCCTGTGAATTCTCAAAGTTCAAAGCATTCATGCAACCACTCAAATATCATCCGCATGCTGTGAATGTCTGATGAAGACCGCATATAGACAGGATAAAACCTATTAACCCGTGTTTATTTACTAATTTATTCTTTGATTCCCAACATGACTCAACTCTAATTTCCATTTCCTGTAGAAAAACAATTTCTCTCCAAAGCAAAGCACCCTATTAAGATATTGCTGTGAGAGACATTTTTCAGCTCCCCGAGACATCCATTATTGAAAACAACATCCGTAGCTGCGGTGGTCATTGATCCAAATGACACTGTTAGTTACTAACAGCTAGAACAGGAATCTGTCACATGGAACAGAAAACAACCACGAAAACGGATCAAGTCGATCAAAGTTCAAGGTGAAAATCATGCGAGCTTTTGTTGCCTATCGACAAAGCATTCAGATGATCTCCATTAAAAAGATGGTAGCCATTAAGTAACTTCTAACATGGTAATAAAATGCAACTTTATTTGTCACAAATGCGACAATGAACGTGTATAAAATTCTCACTGGCTGTGAGATTCACTTGGTCATGGCTGGGATGTCGTATAAAACGAGTCTTAAAAGAGAGAGTTCAGGGAAAGTGTCAGGATTCCATTTTAGATTATTCAACTGAGTCCACAGTCGCCTCCTTCTCTGCTTTATTCTCGCACTCGCACCGTTCTCTCTTTCCATTATGCAAACTCACTCTTTGATCTCAAACAGTGAAAGGTGGCTTTATCTTAGAACAACAGAGAGACAGACAATCAGAGACTTAGTAGACCTCAGAGAAATCCGGATGAGAATAGAACGATCGGGGGGGGTTACAGTAACCCCCCCCAAAAATTAGTCAACTTTTGATGGGGGGAAAAAACAGAGTGTGGTACGCACTGGATTTACTGAGCTTTTTCACCAAGAATATTCCATTACCGGTGCAATACACAGGCATCTGAGGGGACTAGAAAAATGAATGCAGAGCAAACAACACAGCAATGTCATCAAATAAAACTAAATATTGAAAGAACCTGATTTATCAACTTAGCAACTACAGGACAAGTTTTATGGGTTTAATACATTTGAGAAGACTAAAATTGTACTTATGCTGTCCCACCATTTCCAAAGACAAACTTGTTCCATGTGTGAACACTTCAGCTGTCCAACAGCCGGCCATCAAGGCCTCCTCCTGTCCACAACACACTGCCTCACAGCTCTCTCTTCATTAAGTCTGTGTGTTTTTGGAGGTCGCTGTAGCCTTGATGTGATGAATCATACCACTGGGCAAAATAACACACACTTTTGAGTGTTAGCATTTAAAAGGAATTTGAGTGACAAAATAAGTGAAGAGGAAAAAAAGCAGCTTGAGACAGAAGTTGGAAATTTCAAGTTGACAGCTTGTTTTTAGCTGCGTGATGTTGGCTTGATGGTCAGTTTGTTTGCAGACGTGTGTACAAACTGACAGATGCAGCCGACCTGATTTAGTCTTTACAATTTAGCTTTCAGGTGAAAAATTTAGATCAGACTTCTTTAGACACCACACTGGATGCAATAATAGAGGGCATGACATGTTTACATCATCATTCTAATGATTGTGGTGTGATTTTTGCAGGGAACTGTACCAAACAAAGATGTTTTCTTTTGTCTGTTGAATATAATGAGTAGGTCAGGAGTAGGGATGGGTACAATTGATTATTAAGAATTCTGTCAGTCACGTGACACTTTTATTGATCAAACGTAAAAAACTAATAGAGGTTGTGTTGTGTAGTGCAAGTCTAGAAGCAATGATGATGTTTGCAGATCTTTGCAGATATATTGGTTTCGGCATATGGTTCATGATTATGTGCCTATATTAAAATTGTTTTTAAAGCTGGAAAAAATGCTTGGACTAATTGGTAATTTAAAAAGGCATAACTACTTAGTTTGCAGCTCATAAAGTGTTTACTCCTCAGTGCACTGAAGTTTATGGAAAAAAAGGTTTCTTAAGAAATACGATATCCTGCCTTCATTACACCTTTGTCACGAGTATTTGATAACCACATTCAGTGGATATTATACATAAACAATATCAGATGATGTATCGGATATTGTAGTTTTCCTGCTACTAATTATTGGTATCAGCATCAGCCCCAAAAATCCCATATCGATCAGGCCACAGCATTGATAGGTCGGAGGCTTGCGCTCAGCTGCTTTTATGTTACGTGCGCTGTGTATTATTTTGTTTGAGTTAAACAGTTGAACTTGAACCACCTTGTCTAAGAGGATTGCTTTTGGACCGTAAGTTCTTCTTGGATTAAAGATTTAATTGAAGAAAATGCTCTTTTTTGTGTGTGTGTTTTTTCTGCCATAGCATTTTAAATAAAAAAACAACAACAGATTAATTGATAATTGAACATTAATTTTCCCGATGTTTGATCCAGGAAATTTCTTCAAATGCCCGTTTTTAGCCACGACAGCTCTGCAACACCGCAACATTTGAATTAAAATGATATACTGACACACACATTTCTCCTTCAACAGATATTGCATTAATATAAAAAACTGCAGTAGGTAATACTGTGATCGTTGTCATTTGCTGCTGTGACATCCTGGATTTCTCCCTTTTGAGATTAATAAAGACTTCTCTTATCTTGATTACATTCTTTCATTAATTGTGCAGCCCTAACACCACATACATTTTCACTTGATCTAATTTTTTATTATACCAATTTTCTTCGATAATTGATTGCTGGTACATACTGTCGTATCTCAGTATTGTGTCATTTCTATATCATTGAAGGCTGCTGGAGTTTTTGTAATTAAACTTTAATTGAATCTGACTCAAATTGAATTGGACTGACGGACTGAGGGAGATTTACAGAGATGGAGAAAAGAGATAGAGAAACTAAAGGCAGAGGATTTTTCAAAGCAGAGGACGGTGAGATTGCCCTTGCAGTAGGACCACCTTATCAATTTGATTAGGGTGTGAAAGGACACTTAAGATCTCAATTGGCAGCACATTAGCAGTCCACTCAGCCCCCTGCCTCAGAATCCAGTAGCTAATGTTTGGGGTGGTGGTGGGGGAGTTTAAAAAGATTATTTGATTTCACTTAGATATGCCTCCACACGTGAAATCAAATAGCAATTAGATAATGTGTGTGCTAAATGTGAAGGCCCTGCTTCATTTGCAATGTCTATTTGCTTTTTTAAACGCTTTTGCAGAGCCAGAAACACAAATCAGCTCCACAATAAATGTGAGAACATTTAAACAGTGAGGCCCATTAGACAACAGAGATTAAAATATTTCTGCTTTGCCACTGATGTAGATTAAACTTCCTGAAGCCCTTAAAAGACAGTTTAGGAAGACAAGCTGGTGATGTAGATATATGAGATAAACTTTCCTTATTTCCCTCAGCTCCTGGTCAGAGAGTGCAGCAGTCGGCAAAAAGTTATAATAAGTCAGTCTGAAAAGAACAGCTCTGAAAGGATGATGGGCCTGAGCTGACTGCCTATTTTATGTTCAAGAGAGGAAGAGAAAAAAGGAAGTTTCTTTCACTTTATTTCCTTGATCCTTTGTTGTTGTTCTGAGCGTCCGGCTTCTTCCTGCAACTTTTCAGTGCTGTTTTTCAGACTAAGACAATCCTATTTGGGAGAGCTGTTTGACAGTAAGCCTCTAAAGGGTCGAAGATGTCGAAAGACCAAGACAGCCACCGTTGAAGATTAAAAGCTAAAATGTACATTGACCGTATATTCTATACACCATATCAAACGCGTCTTCTTCCCGACAACAGGAGAGACCTGATACACTTTCTGATGAAGCCATGCGAGCATGTTCGTGTATACACACTCTGCTGTGCCTCTACATTCTGTAGCTCATTCATCTGTGAAAACTCATCCAGCAGTCAAAACCTCATTAAACTCCTACCTCTTTGACGAGAATACGGGACTGTCTAAAGTCAGAGAAGAGGCAATTGGATTTGATCTGTCATTTTCCCGTAAATACGTTCATTCAAGGCCTGTGGATTGCTTCAGCTGTGGCGCTCATCACATTCAATTCTTTAGCCCTGGATCCAATTTCAGAAAACTTATTGGCGAACCAAAATAGCAATGGAGCTTTTGACGGCAGATCTTCTGGTTAAAAGGTAAGACAGTCGCTTTATAAGGTTTTATAAGCAAGGATGTACACACTGTGAACATGCACGCACACACACATCTGTTTTCCAATAGAAAAAGCGAGGATGTATGCAACAGTTCCTAAGGCAGTTTGGGAGGTTATTATATATCTAATATTGGTTTCCTGCTACATCAAACACACACACACACCTAACAGTCTCATAGTGAGACTAATCTTTCCTAACATAGCAGCATATCCAGCCAAGGAAGATGACTCAGATCACCAAGGGAACAGAGCAGACCTCCTTCACGCCATTTCTCATTTTTTCGCTTGCATCCTTTATCTTTTCTCTACGTGTTTCTGGCTGTCTCTCAAGTTCATCCTGTCCTCATCTCCATTTTTCCTCATTTTGTTACCTCAGCTGACTTTCTGTCCATCAGTAGCCAACTTTATCCTTCGTCTATGACCATCATCTTCTAAAAGAGAATTCCAGTCAGTTTACCTTGAGATGAACTCACTGGGATCCTCTCAGGTCTTTAGTCTACCAGGCGTGGCTGCGTCTCCCTTCCAACTGTGAGAAGGTTTCTTTGGTTTTTAACCATCTTCCTACCTGAACTAAAAAATAATTCAGAAGCAGTGTTTTGTTGACTTAGTCATTTTTCCTTAAAGGGACACACCAACTTTTTTCCCCTTTTTGTTTTTTGCCTCCCTCCTGAGTTCCAGACAAGAAGATAGATCCCATTGTTTCGACTGTGCATGCAGTAACAAGGAAGAGACGGGCAGAGCTCGCCCACCGCTAATTAGCTTAGCTCAAACACTGGTA
>JAPQLA010000015.1:12561566-12573914 GCA_029822935.1 Naso vlamingii
GGCACAAGTTTCTGCATCAAAAAAAAACTGCAAGGTTCATCACTTACTCCAAAATCCAGAGCCAAGCGGTTTCTGAGTGACTTCTATGCGTCAGGTGATTTGCTGTTTTGTAAATTCTGTCAAAATACCGTTGATTGGAAATGTGTTGATACGTGCAAAGACCACTTGCAGTCTAAAGCCCATGTGAAAAACAAGGAGAAACAGAGTGCTTTGGAACTCGAATAAATTAAAATGAAAAAAAACCAACAATGAAATTCGGGAAAAAATAAAACGGAGGGCCTCATAGGGCCCTAGCTAACGTTGGTTACCAGGCGAAGGGCGTGGACTTACTGGCAGTCTGGCACGCCACACAGAGGGAGAGAGAAGGACCATAGATCCTAGACAGATTTAATATCCTCCCGAAATACCACAACAAAGACGAAAACTATTTTCTCCATGATTTTAGTTCAGTTGGTTTTGTAAACTTGTCGTTTCAGTTGTCGTTTTTTTGTAAAGCCTCATTTTTATTTTTATTTCAGTTAAGGAAAATGTTTTTTACTTCTAGTTTTTATTACTTTCATTGTTTTTGTTGACGATAATAACCTTGGTGTGTTCCCATTCGCTCATGATGCTATTAAACTTTTGCCCTCTCTTGAAAGTAACTACGGTGCATTGCAGCGTTTGGACTCTGGTTAGAAGAAGCTGCTAACAAATAATTGAAAGTGACGGAGAACTGGATGAGCAACGCTGAAGGCTGAGAGAGGGTGGGGTTTGAACCACAGGTGGGGGTCACAATCGGTGAAGAAATGGAGGGAAATAAGAGGTGCAGGGTGGGTGTCTTCCTCCCTGAAGTTACAGCACATGCTGAGGTGTTTGTCAAGGCTTCTTTTCCTTCACCTGATTGCCACACACACACATCAACACAAGCACACACTGTTTTGAAGAGGCAGAATTTACCTCATCAGAGCAGACTCCTCAGGGCCGGAGGGGGTCTCTTCTGCCCTGCTTTTCCTCTCTCCTCCCCTCCTTTTTTTCCTCCTTCCCTCTCACACTTTCTCTTTTGCAGAGCCCCAGAGCCGAGACCTTAATGAAGACGAATGCGAGGAATCAATTTGCGGCATCTTCCTTCCATCTGGCTGGGGCTTGTCTTTGCACCTCAATTAGCACGGCATCTGGGGGAGAGCTCCTCTAAAGCAGCACTATTACACACACCAGCGTCTCGAGGAGCAGCTACAGGCTACAGGCGATGCTGAGAGAGGAATGCATTAAAATGGAGGGAATGAGCTACTTAAAGCTTAGCAATGATAATGTGTTTTTCTTCTGAAAGAGATGAAATGATAGCTTTACCAAACGCCACTGTGCCCTATTAAATTCCTCTTCAACAACCCAGCTGATGAACAATGCTGTAGAATAAGACGTTTGAGTCAAGTAATTAAGTCAAATCACAATTTCTGTTGAGGAGGCAACAGAAAAATACAAAAACTAGTCAGTGCTCGACAAATCTGTTATCTCAATACAGCAAATTAGAAATTACTTACGTATCCTTGTTGGAAAATCTTCCACTCGCTGCACCTACAGGGATAAAGCTTTACCTCAGTGCTTAAGTAGTTAGTCAGTTAACACACGTGAAAGCTCACATAAGAGGCCGAAGTACACAAAGGGAAAGCTAATAATTAGCCTAAAACGTTAGCGCCTTTTGCCAAGGCTTTGTAGAACCTAGTGAGGTTTTGGGATTTACAGTCTTAAACTGCTTTTTCTGCAGGATGTGCAGGGAATCCACTGAGGCCTCAGCTAACAGAGAGGGAGGATAAAACTACCTAAAAAGAAGAGGTGGTAAGTATGAAGGTTATGTTGCTCAGTGAGCTGAAAATTCTTCTCTTGTCTGGGCTTGTGTTGATGCAACAGATACTGAATCCAACACTGGCTGCAACCCAGACACAAACATAAATACAAACATATACTGTCGCTCCAAACTGCTGTTCCTTTGGATTATATCAGTGCAAGTCCAGCGCTATACACTGACCAGCGCTGAGCAAATATTGACATGTTATCCAACTGTCCCAGCTCAACGCGTTTGGGGACCATCATCCTGCGTATCAGATTAGAGCGAAGCTAGCAAATAAGGCTACAGCAATACTGCCAATATCTAGTTTAATCTTGGGCATTTACAGTGTAAGCTTGTTATGATGACAAGCTTGGCAATGGATAGCTGGGGCAGATCTTAACACTGGACTAAAGAGCTCAAACAGACATAAGCCGTGTTCCTCAGAGGGACGGCTCAACCTGAGTGGCCCCAACAGAGGCTTCAACGGCCAAAAACCCATCGGGCCTGGTGCAGGAGCTGATCAGGGGACGTCTGAGGGTACTTGGCAGGAGGAAACCTAATTAAGTGAGCAAGAAATCAAGTAAGCTCACTATTTGCTCATTTATTTGGCAGCAGCGTGCTCCAGGTTGGATTAATTGCCCTCAAGGTAAAGTAAAATTAAGACCTAAAGGAAAATTGAACTCTCTCGGATGAAGTCAAGCCTACACTTTGTCCAAACACTCAAAGTAGACTTTTAGGAGGCTCATTTTGTCTGTCCAAATCAAGGTGAAGTGTTGCTTTTAAAAATCAAGTAGCTGGAGAGTAATTTCCTCACACACACACACACACACGCGCGCGCACACACGTACGTACACCCTGTTGGGAACTGTACTATCAACAAGCTTCCTCCAGTGGCCAAAGCCAACAAAGCAATAACAGTTACTTTGGCAGTAATGTGAGCTGCTTTGTTACCACCTTTCATGCTAAATGATCCCTCATCAAACTGTGCAGGTCTGCCAAAGTGAGCTCTCACATGTAGGTCATGCGTGTTTTTCACAACATGGCTGCACGGTGCTCTTCTTCTTCTTATCGTCTCTCTGCTCTCACACTCTTAGTCTCTCTTAATGACTGTAAAGACTGTACTCTCTTAATGCATAGGATTAATATCTTTAAGGCAAATTAAAGCATCAAAATTCCAGATGATTGCAGTTTGAGTTTGATTCTGGCAGCACACAGTTAAAGGGATATTCCAGAATTTTTGACATAAGCCTGATATTTGACCTACACAGTCCTAGTCCCATCAATGGAGACCTTTTCCAGCTCATTGCATGCAGTATGGAGCTTGGACTAGGGCTGGGTGATAAAATGATAGTGATTTATATCGGTGATCTATCATGTCCCTTTATAAAGGAGTGTGCTACAAGTGACAGGCAAACAGCCAGTCGTTTAACAGACAAACTTGAGTGCGCGTCCTCCCCAGCTCATAATCAGCCTATCATGTCCCTTGACAATGGGCAAAGCTAGTGATGCGAACAGCCAATGGGTTTGGTTTCACAGCACCAAACATATGAAACAACAACAACATAGAAATGAGAAAACGAGTGCAGAGGGAGAAGACGAGCAGTAGAGTTGGGCAATATGTTAAATTTTCCAGCCACTCACCGTCAGCCCATAAACTGGCGATGTGCCAGCATGTGCAGCGTATTTGCACTGAACACAGAGTCTTTAAAGCCACAGTCGCACCCACTAAGTTGAATGTGCTGCTCTCCAGCGGAAGTTAATGCATTTCATATGAGAAAATGCGTTAGCACTGCGCCTTCACATTGCTTTTGCGCTGTCGATGCGATGTGTTGCGATATAGGCGCTACATACGCAGGATTTTTCCTGCTTTTGCATTGATGAACACACAGTAATGCATGCGTCAACTGACCGGATGTCGTGGAAATGCCTACATAATTTAATAAAGAAACTGTTTCAATGATTCGTATATTTGTACTCTAATCAACATGATACCTAAACCATGTATTGTAAGCGTGTAATCATGGCCTTATATGCACATACACATACACCGATATACAAACAACATCTAACTGCATGTACTGAATGATGATGCATGTACATGTAAACATGCATGTGTAGAGTTTAGCCTTAAAAATCCCTCCCCTGCAGCTCGTGACTCACACATACAGTTCCTCTAACAGCGTGCCCTGCAGCGATGGATACACACTCTGCTGGATGAGCTGTACTAAGCTCAACAGGGATGAGAGATGGGGGAGACCCCCTCATGCCAACATGGAGGAGCCTCTCATGTCCACAGCTTTGTGTGTGTGTGTTTGTGCAAGTGTGTGCACACACGTGCTGATGAGTCAGAGTGAACACTGAGTCCTGCCTCTGGGGCATCACTCCTCCCTGGCATTGGCTGTGTCAGCATCAGAGACATTTCAGCCAAATGTCAGGCTTACTACCACTACTACACATCAGTATTTATATTTTCACCGCACGTTTGCATGCAGGTGGCTGTTTATGGTGTGTGCATGGCTGATGTGGATAATTCTGCACAGCAGGTCTAGCAGGTGTGCTTGGGAACAACTTATTTTATTCAAATCTGTCCCCATTTTTATCTTTCCAAACTTTTCTTCACACAGAGGACTTAAACATGTGCTAAACTTTGATTCAAATGATGTAACATGATTTAACGTCTTTGGTAGTTGTTTGGTAGGCTCAACTGATAAATCGGTTTCCAATTTTCAGCCGACATTGGTCTGCGGCAGATATATATTATTATTGTCATATATTTTCTCCAATATGCACTGAGATGAAATTTTTTTTTAAGGCCAGAAAATAATGCCTAAAGTAATCATTTAATGGTGAAATTACACAGTTTGTCCAGTAGGGGGCCACCCACTTATTATTAACTAATAGGTGAAAAGTTCATTGTTCAGTAGGGGTGGGGGGAAAAATTGATACACAGTAATATCGAGGTATTTTGTGTGACTATATTGTATCGATTCCTAGATAAAGAATATTGACATTTTATTAAATAAATTCTTAATAAATGTTGCAAATACAAACTCACCTTTTAGTATAGTAGAATAATAAAACTCAAATTGCTCACTGGTGAGGTAATAAAAAATGCAATAAAAAATTATTAAAGGGAGATGAATAGACAAAAAAATTTATCATACTGAATGAAACAGATGATTCTGACAGAGTTTTACTTCGAGAAAAAGATTTGCAGTTCAAAAAAGTGAGAAAATCACAAAATGTGATTTTGCAATAAGGCTCTTATAGACCAAAAACACCTCGTTATTGAAAACTACGCAATATTAAATTAAAGGAATAATCTGTAGGGAAGAGAAGGAGCCACAAACAAACACAGTGCAAAACGTCTGTTTCTTTCCATGATGCATGGCAGGACAGAATTTAAACCACAACACAATATAACAGCATTCATGTGATACCCACTTGTCTGTCGGTAACGTTAGCTGGCCAGGGTTAAATATAAAAGTACGCTCGGCTGCTCTTTGCTCCTCACTCACTGCAGTGTTTTATAAAGGGGGTGGGGGCCAACGGTTCTGAGGGGAGGGGGTTCACATGAACTAGCATAAACGCACGGCCGTCCCAGCTACCAAAACAAAGAAACTTAGAACCTCGATAGGGCGTGTGACATCACTCTCCAATTTTAGACGTCACCGGTTCTTTACAGAGCAAAATATGTTTTTCATGCAATCAAATAAAGCTGAATTTTGAATAAAGCTCCTTTAAAAGGCCTTTTTTTTGGTATCTGAATTTTCTTGTTCCAGGTATTGGTATCAACCCCAAAAATCCAATATCTGTCGGGCTCTGAAGATCACAAGCAAAAAAGGCCTTGAGCCAGGTTAGATGTTCAATCTATGTAACAAGTACAAGTGTCAGTAAATGCACTGAAACATCAGGATGTCCTTGATAATGATTAAAAAGGTCTGGGAGGAAGAAAAGCAGCCCGCCTCTTCCACGCACTGCGATCCCTCCACTGCATGTCCTACCATGCTCTTTGGCCTCACCACCTCCCCCAACCACTCAAACACTGAGTGGCTACACTCTCTCTGAAGTCAGTCCACACCAATTAGCCTTTGCTACAAGCAGTGCCTTCACACTGTCAGCACAGATCACCTACTAGTCCAACACTGGCTATTAAAGACGGAGATGACTGAACATGGAGGTGCTGGAAGAGGCCGGCTCTCAGGAGTGGTGCTTGTCTGCTCGACGTGTGTTTGACTCAAGACGAAAGAAACATGTGAACCAATTTAAAAGCAGAGTCTTCACATGTCTTCAGCCTTTTTTCTTTAGTATTTGCCAAATAAAAGGTGCAAAAAGGAAGGAAAGGGATGAAACATGCATGTGTTTGTGTGACTGTTTGAGAGAGACACAGAAAAGGATGCATAGCCTTTGTTGGTCTGTGTAAATAGGAGCATAGAAAGTAGCAATAGATAAGCTGCATCTCTACTGCCCCTCTCAGGTAATGAAATGTAGCTGCACCTTCTCTGCTGGGAGCTTGAAAAGGTGATTCACAGACATTCTCTCCTCTTCCCTTGTCCTAACAATTCGTTTTTGCTTCCTTTTCTTTCATCATTTTGCAATTTTTCTTCTGTGCTTTTTCCAATTTTCAGGTTGTCTCATTCACAGCTTTGTCACTCTCTAGATCTCCCTATTTGCCAGCGCTCCCTTCCCCTCCCTCTCTTTCTGCTGCAGTACTGTGGAATGGATGCCCATGGGTTATGCGAACCTGCTGCGTGTACAGTCAGCTTATAAAATCTGTCAGCACAGATAAGTTCGTATGTGACATGAAATTGGGGAATGGGAGATTTAAAAACACAAAAAAACGGTCAAGGCAGTTTTCTACATACAGAGCATGAACTGCACGGTAATCTATGAACAGTAAATGAATGTGTCCCACAAGTCCAGGTAATTGAACTGGAGTCACTGGAGTCCACTGGAGACCAATTATAAGGTAGTGAAAGATTAACTCAATGCAGG
Organism: Naso vlamingii; assembly: GCA_029822935.1. NCBI lineage: Eukaryota > Metazoa > Chordata > Actinopteri > Acanthuriformes > Acanthuridae > Naso > Naso vlamingii. Next base: position 12,568,366 of record JAPQLA010000015.1, read on the forward strand.
GAGCCATTAGAGAATCAGTACACTATGCTTCTTCCATATCTGTAAGCTTCCAGGAAACAAACAGAAATATGGATGAAATGAAGGCAGAGCACGGACAGAAGGCTCCGTCATATCCATACCCATATCTAACGCAGAGCATAAATGAGCCTTTCGGACGCACTCATACTTGGTTCAGTTGTCCTGTAACGTGCTAAAGCACCACTGTCCCCCTCCCCCCTCCCCTGCTGCTCTGCACTCACACTGCTGCAGTCTAACCAAGCCTTCGCACGCTTGAGCCACCTGATCCATAGAGTGCAGCGTGTATTTTCAAATACTGAACCGTCATTTTTTTCATCTTGTTATTATAGCACTGTTCAATGGTTCTCTGGCATGCAGGATCTAAAAGACAGTCATGGATTTTTCCATTGCTTTTTATGTGGACTTTGTTTACTGTTTTCTACCTGAATTTAAGGTGAATCCTCCACAAACAGTCACAGTGATGTTGGTGCTCCGTGCCCGTGCTCATGCATGTGCATCCATGCCGTGTAGAAGTCCACTTCTTCCAACCATGCCAGGGACGACAAAGTGTGTCTTGCTTGAGCACGGTAGTCAAACAAACTGGACTTTGGGGGTCAAATGTGCTTAGACACGGTACAGATTGCCTAATGTGAGTGCGCCCTTAGGACCCTGAGGAAATATTTAGACTTTGGCCTTCATTTTACCTCTGAGCCTCATTTAATTATTGTTGTACCTGAAGATAAACTTTATAATTCTTATGAGTTTACACAGTTAAGTGGCTTAACTTTTCCACACTGCTTCTGTCTTTGGCACCCAAAGAGGATAGTCTTTATTCACACAATACAAGGAGCTTATAAGTAGAATGTGAAAATGTTTGTTTGGTCTTATTAAACCAAAGACCAGAGGTGACTACTTTCCCTAATGAGTGCAGCATCTATTAGACAGAAAGTGACATTCACAAACCTTTAAGATGAAAACTGAATCTGCCGCAGAGCTGCATGGCGGTCAGCTGCAGTGGCGCTGTCCTTGGTCATGAAACACACCGCCTGCTGCCCGGCTTGGCCTGGAGCTGTCTATGGTGCTGAAAATGAACATGAAGAATTACTGAGCATATTTACAGCTTTTACTATGTTGAGCTAAGATACTTAGTCCCACAAAGTCATGGGAGTTAAAACCCTGAGTTTTATGCATAATCCAATAAATGCACTGCTTTTAATCATTTCTGCAAAACACTGCAAATCAACACAGCATGGTGGTTTTACTGCACTCAGATGACAAGATTCACTCATTAGCCCCAGACTATTTGCAACGGCGGCAAAAGCTCTTGGAAACGACTGTGCTGGTGTTTTGCTGTGCTTGGGTTGCAGGAGCTTTACAGCAATGCAGTGACAGCACCACAGCTAAGTACAGAGTCTTGGGAAGATGTACTTAGAGCTTTGGTTGCGCATGCTAGACAGCAAAAGCTGACTGCAGAGTACTGAGCACCACAGGGAAGCCAAAGGGAGACACGAGAGGGAGCAAGACAGAGGGATGGAGGGGAGGAGGGATGACAGAGGAGCCTCCATTACTAAACAGAGGGAACATTAAGAAGATTTAATTTGCCTAATGACAAAGGCAGATCCCTAAATGGCTGTGCACTATATTGTAGTGAAGAATATTCCATTAATGCAATACATCTCTGAATATTTAGGTCTCTCTATTTTCCCTCCTTCCTATTAGCTTCTTGCTTATACCCCTTCTGTGCCAGTTTCTTTTTATTACATAATATTGCGGACAAAAAGTACAGAGAGGCTGGTGCATGTGCATCCATGCTCTGTTTTTGAACCCCCTCCCCTTCTACTTCTCTATTTTTTTAATAACTTTACTATATCATCATCCCAAACTCACATACACAGAACAAATAGGCTATTATTCATGCACAGATGCACCCTAAAATGCACACACACACTCGAATATATAACTCAAATTCTTGTCTTGTTTCACAGACACTCATTTAAATCAATGCAGTACGCGATTAACATCAAAGCGAAGTTTACATACCAAGCTCCGGGGTGTGGGTAAAGCTTGTGCATTCATAATTGATGGCAAAATACTGTGTACACACATACCCACACACAGAGAAAAAAAGGAGCCCTAACTTTATTCTGCCAAAGTGCCATTACTCACACTGAGCTGCAGGGCCAAAACACAGAGGAGATCAGGATATGTATTTGTTTTTGGGCAATTTGAATGAACGCGTTCATTTTTTGACACAGATTCAGAACTCTGCTGAGCACACGGGAAGCTGCATTAGCCCTCCAGCAATTCCTGTTAGCCACACAAATACAGTTAAAGCAGAGGAAAACTGTACATGGAGGATGGGTTACTACACACGAGGCAAGGATTACCATGTTTGCCCGACTTTGGCTGGTGGGGTTTGTGTTTTTGAGGCTTCATTTGTTTTAGGTGATGCCCCAATTTGTTGTGCGTAAGCAGCTCATTTCTCTTTGTTAGCAAGCTAATAACGTTATAAGTCAGAGGAGTTTGGCGAGGCTGCGGAGCCGTATGAGGGCTCTAAACTCTCCATCCTAATATTCTTTCGTTTTCGGGCTGTCTTGTATGACCTTGCTTTCAGCAGCTGAGTTGGAGATTAGAGATTAGATGGTGGAGAACACAACTAGAGGGGGATTTAGATATTTAAAGACAATCTAGGGTTTTAAGCAAGGATGCCAAAGAGAAAAGGAAAGTCTTAAACGATACATTAAGCTGAGCCACGGTAGTACTGGGAGATGAGAAGAAAAGGAGGGAAGGGCGTGTGTGCGTGTGTGTGTGTGTGTGTGTGTTTTTCTCCCTGCATGCCTTCAGCCAGAAGTGATGGGAGGTCTTTGGTTTTTATTCTAACATAACTATTAATCCTCTAATTGCGCTTAATTACCTGATGGCTTTAATTAGGGCCCTTGATAGCATGAGAGGCGATCCTCTGGGTTGAATCATAAAAAGACCCCCGGCTGGCTGACGCTCTCTTTAAGGAGTGCGACTTTACTGTTGTTTGTCTGCATATGATGGGCAGAAGAAAAAAGGGAATTTGTTGAATGTTGGAATTTGTTGCCAAGCATGTGGAGGGGCTAAAAAATGAGTTGGTATTCCAGATGACGGGACGACTGTTGATGGAGCGCACGTGTGAGTGTGTAAGGTAGAGAGAGAAAACGAGCATATGTTCACTTCACATTCACCCCGCTCCCTGTCCCTCCCACCCCCCACTTCATCTTCATCTCCTCTCATTTTTTTCTCCTATTAATGATGGGAGGTTGACATGGCAGTGGGCCTGCTCTGTTAACCAGCTTATGTAACCGTGCCCCGGCGGCTTGGAGGATGTGCTGACAGCATGCTTTCTCAGCGTCATTAGCAGAGTTACACAGCTGGCTCCCAAATAGGGGGAGGAGCGAGGGAGAGGGAGAGATAAAACAGAGGGAGAAAGGGAAAAGAGGAAGAAAACTGTGGCTAGGCAAGTTGGGAGCAGAGCAAAAGTATCAGCAGGGAGGAGGAAGTGGAGAGAAGGCTAAAGATAGAAGATGGGAAGAGAAGGGAGGGCTGCCAGGAGCTATGGGACCTCCAGAAGGTCTATCCCAACTCTCCTTACTCAAACACTATTCACACACCTCAATCACACACACCTTTTTGTTGATGTTTTTTTTTACAATTTTCCCACATTTAATCAATTTTTACCACAGCAATGCAGCAGGAGCATCTCTGTTCCATCTATTGTTTTTTGCCTCAAAGGAGATAGACATGAAAGAAGCAGAAAAAAAGAGAAATTCTCCCATCGGGCGTTTGTACAGCAATGCTATCGTGCCCCCACATCAGAGGCGGCAGAAAAGCAATTCACATGCAAATACCAATCTCCCTGTGTACTGAGCACAGATTAGAAAAACAGCAACCTTGCATCACAGACCCCAAACAATGTCGGGTGAAGACGCGTCGGATAACACAGACGTGAGACGTCGGAAACACCAAACACACCCGGAAACCCGACAGAGGAAGCTGCCAGTCAAAATGTCTGAACTCCTGCATTCTGAGAGGATCAGACAAGACAATATGCAACAGAGGCCAACTTTTTATTTTCTCAGACACATCCTGCAGTGACAACAACTACTGCAGCAGTGAGTGGTTAGTGCAGTCAACAAACCCTGTTTGATTTGGCTGTAAAGCTGCCGTGTACATAAAACAAAACGCTCCAACAGGAGTTGAATCAGCAGCCAAAATATCTCCGAGGCAGTTACAAGCAATTTAAATGAAGCTATAGCAGCTACAGTTTCGTGGCCACGGCGTGGGACGTGATTAAAGGCAAGCGGGCGTCATAATGTGGAGGACAACTGATGATGGCAAAAAAACTGACAAAAAGTTGATTGGGTGATGCTAAAACACAGGTAGTGATCTACAAACGAAGCTAAATAAAAAATGCAGACATGCCCGCCCACACTGAGTCTGTCTCCTTCTCCCCTGCATGGTTTTCGCACAAGCTGCTTGGCTTCAAGCTGAGTGTGATTGTCGGAAGGCTCAGTCCACCGAGAGCTTCGAGCTCAGGGCCTGGATAAACATCCGCTGGGCACAGCACAGAGACAGAGACTGGGGGGGCATAGACTGCACATCTATAACACCCTCTCCACCTGCAGCAGATGCTGCACCAACCTGAGCCCCCCTCGTCCTCAAATGTTGACAAGAGTTGAGTCTGTGAGTCTGGAGGAAGAGTTGAGTAAAGTAAGCCTAAGGAAGTGGGAACAGCTGAGGACTCTGCAGATGTATTTTTCACGATGTGGAGGCAGCACAGAGGAGAGTGCTGCACGGTGGCTAGAGGAAACTAAAAAGAAATGTATGCACACCGTGTGAATGTATGTATGTGGGAGAGAGCACAACAGGCACCATGAGGCAGATACATGCATCTGTTTGAGCAGTGCAGGAGGCTTCTGAGCCTTCACCAGTCAGTCGATACCTCCAGCTCTGATAACTTGCAGATCTGCTTCTTCACATCACCTCACTTGCTTTGTAACTCCTTCCCACGCCCTCTAATCTCAGGTAGAAGCACACAAACAACCACTATATGTTATATTCTAATTTTACTTCCCTCTTGATAATACTCTCACACGATTTGCATTTATTTCTTCTTTTTTCCACCACTTCCATATCAACTTTCTTTCTTTCTTTCTGTGGGATAACGTCTGTTTTTTTTTTATGTGTGTGCACATTTATTGATGTCACAGATAGATCATGGGCTTAACCAGGGACTGTTAACAGAAAGCGAGACATCTCATTGACCGTTCATTTCCTGTATCAGTGTCACATGGTTTTTCACCACGGCCCCGCCCCTCTAGGAGACAGGAAGCAGTCTTGAGTCCATTCATTCTTATGGGAGAAATGAACGTGATCACAGATTCTGACCAATTCTTTCACCCCATCATCACTAAGATATATCAGACCCATTTTTCAAAAGACACGTAACTTCTGAACATTCTGACACAAAAATGTCATTTTTCAGACACACAAATCAGGAGAAAATTAACTTTGTTCCAGACCTG
>JAPQLA010000015.1:12616128-12632456 GCA_029822935.1 Naso vlamingii
CACAAGCTCATTTATCCCTCTTGGCCCTTCGACCGGCTCAATCCAGTCATGAATTCACCAAAAGGTTTCAGCTGTGGCGCCAGCTTAAAAAAATATACGTTGTGATACAACGGACGCCTCTCTGATAGGAGTGCACACTTCACTCAATCAGTGACATGATAATCTAGAAAAGAAAACATCCACAATGTCTGATGAACGTTAATTATTAAAAGTTGACTCAGACACAGTTCAAGATCCTGATTTATTCTAATGAAAGTTTCAGAGATTTTTAAGGACAAAAAAGTTACTATGGACTCACTGCTAAGACTTTAAAAAATAAGAAACATCATTTGTAGCAGAAATAGCACATCACAACAGTCCTGAACTCCTCGGCTGTAGGACTGGGCAATATGGGCTGAAAATAACACTGGAATACTTTTAGGCTACATATTGATATACAATATATATTTCAATATTTTTAAATCTCCTCAAAAGCACCTCAGTAATGGTGGGACTAAGAGCCAGAACTGAGCATTACACATTTTTTGACTAAATCTCCTCTGATATGACAAATTGTAGGGACGACTACTGGTACTTTTAAAATAATAACGACACGATTCCATTTTTGATCAGTCTCATTAGTAATTTAGATATAATAACTGAGCGGGTTATGGCAAGTTTCATACAAGTTGGGTTACATCACTTCTCTGTAATGCAGCCTTGAAAATCAGGAAAAAACATTTGTTTCACATCATGATATAATGAGATCTAACATCTCGTCTCATATCTCGATAACTATAATATCTTTTTATGCCCAACTAGGCTGCATAATGTTGGTATAGAGCACAGACATCTTGTGTTCTTTGGGCTCTGTGCTTCACAGATCAAGAATATTAAATTAAGATGAAGACATCAGGTAAGAAAACTTTAAGGTACAATAATGCACCTGAAGACACAGAAACTCTAAAAAACGAGCAGTGAACTGACGCTGAAAGAGACAAAACAAAGGGATGCTTCCTTATGGTTGGAATGTGTGTGTGTGTGTGTGTGTGTGTGTGTGTGTGTGTGTTGAAATGGAGCTCAGTAAGCAGTGACAGGAAACCAAAGAAGGTGTGTGTTTGTGTTTGTGTGTGTGTGTGTGTGTGCGTGATGGGGTGGGGTGTGTGTGTGTGTGTGTGTGTGTGTGTGTGTGTGTGATGGGGGTCAGAAGATTATGGACTGACTGAAAGAAACAGTCGCCAAAAACAGCCCCCAAATACCCCCTGCCCCAGCCCCCCCTCCCTCCCCCCAGCCTGGGGTTTGAATTAATGCGTTTCTATTTTTGGCTCTCCCGTGTTTCCAGGGGAAACCTAATGACGCAATGACGTCAATGCAGGTCACCAGCAAGAAGCAGACTGGAGGAATTGAGTGGCTTCCATTAGAGCTTTTGCAGCATTTCACAGAGAGGAGGGGAGGAGGACGAAAATGGATTAAGAATTAAGAAAATGCACTGAAATAAAAAATAATTAGAGAGCGAAAATGAATGGGAGGCAATGCGACTGACGTCTCGGAAGAGAGAGGATGGGAGGAGGGGGAGAGGGTGGAGGGGTGGTGGTGGAGAGGGGGGGGACCCTACTGCTGCATATCAATGGGTGCCGTTCAAATTCCCAGGGATTATTGGAGGGAAAAAGGGGGGGAAGAGAGAAATGATGCCCGCTTCCTCGGATCGGTGATGACTGGGTGAGCTCATTCTATTTTTATGATGTCTTCTTTTGCTTATTGTCTGAGTGAGTGACAACAACAAGCTGCCGTCCTGTGTTCGTGCTTATAGACAGTGTTGCCATACAGAGAGCCATTGAGAAATTCATCCCCGAGTTTTGATGGTGAAGCGTGAGTGGCCAGTGTTTTCTCCGGAGAGACGTGTTGATGTTGTGCGTGATGATGGGGAAACAAACCAAAAGTGCCTCCGCGTAGATTTCCACTGAGTTGATTGCAATTCTTTATCATTAACCGCAGCTGTGGACGTGCTCCGTCTACAGCCCCGCTGTGCCGAAGCAACACAAATTCTGCATCCATCGATATATGTTCACCGCCGGGAGAGTGACGAGCGTGCACGGAGGGGACACACGTTTTAGAGCGATAATCAGAAATTCTGAGAACTAGCCGTAATTTTTTAAAATATTAAAAACACCAAGAAGCATGTCGTCTGCACGCAGAGCCAGACACTTTACACCTCTCACACCTTCCATCATGTGGAGAGTCAAATGTAACGATGCCGGTGAGTTTGATTAACACGAGCTATCTGTAGAAATGGAGCTGGTTGATCATCATTTTCCAAGAGACTACTTTTCTCTCTGTGTGTGTGTGTGTGTGTGTGTGAGATGGGGGTGGGGGGAGCAGTCGTGCGCGTGGAGCCTACAAGAAGTAACGTTACTTCTTTTAGTGGAATAGCGAAGACTGGCTTGTTCTACGGGTGCACGCGCATGTGCGCACGCACACACACACACACACATTGCCCACTCGGCAGGCTTTCAATGCGTTATGGCAACAAGTGCCAATTCATGCACGATCAATTCATCCTCATACTGCACATCCCATCTAAAAAAGAGGGCTGCTGTTTTTAATTACATCTTTTGTGTTATTATTTTCCTTTTTGTTGTTGTTTAGATTTTTGTTTTTTTCTGTCACCCTCCATTGGAGCATTTTTTCCAACTCCACTTCCCCCCCTGTTTTCCACAAACTGGGCCCCCGTGCAGGGCGTTCACCACGCAGCCAGAGCTGGTTTCAGCACCACGAACAGCTCTCCGTGTATTTCAGGACCACGGACAGCGCTCCACACACATCCACCGGTTAACGACCGACGAGCAGGTGCCGCGCGGCCGTCTTTGACCGCCGGACCGACCATCATTTGCTGTAATGGTGGACCTCAGCAACTTCAAGAAGCCGGGGAGCTTTCACTGGTTCAGGGCCTGAAGAACTGACACTGCAAAAATGAGATAATTGGCGCCACTTCGAGCCATGTTAATCATTAAGTGGGTTAAACAAATCATCCACAAAATCTTCTGAAAGAGTGAGGGGCGGTGTAACATGGGACAATGTGGGACACATTTAGAGAAAGAGCAGTAGGGCATGTGACACTTTTTTTCCACATATGACGCATGTGGTGAGGTAAGTGTGGCAGATGCCTACGTGTGCAGATGGTCCAGTCTGCTGGTCCCTATCCGCCCTGGGCTTGACGTAACAGCCATATACAGGCATCAGGCCCCATCGTCCAGATGTGGTCGTGTGCTGCGCACGCCTCCTCCACACACACACACACACACACACACACACACACACACACACACACACACACCACAAAAGCTCTTTTTTAAAGCCCCCTTTTATGAACTTGTTCTTTACTGGAGCATGAAATTTCCTGATGTAGGCCTGCACATTGAATGGATTTACGCTCACAGTTTAGCTCGTGTTTGATGCAGGATTTACAAGATTTTTCCTGATTTGAGTGAAGAGTTGAACTGGATTCTCAATTTAGATGTTAGTTTTGCTCTCGAGATATTTATTGCAATGATGGATGTTGCATATAAATGTTATTCTCTAGAATAATCTTTCATTCTCACACTCCCCTCTCTATAAAGGCGTCACTGCAAGAACATTTCAGCAACTTCTAATGAATCTCCTGAGCAATGAAATGATGAATTTAGTACATTTGCTTGGTTGTTACATTAGATCTGACATTACTTTATATTAAATGTACCTAAATCAAGAAGCAGCTGTGACCAGTTGTTAAAAAAAACAAAGATAAAAACAAGTTATCATATATGCCGGCCTCATGACAAAACACACCTGCAGTAAAGCCGCAATGGTCAAAAATTTAAACATGAAGTTTCAAACAAGGAAAAACTGCAGTGAACGATTATGATAGTGACAACATGTTGCAAAATAGCATTTTTATTGTATATTCTGTTTAAAAAAGTCACAAATGTAATCAAAGTACACCTTGGCTGATGGAACAGCATGAAGAGTTTATGTTAAATACCTAAACTGTTTTATTTGGAGCCTTTTATAAACGATTCTTAGACTTTTTGAGGTGGCTCTGCAGGTAATTATTTTTAAAAGAAGGGTGTGTCCGCTGTATCATGGACTTCATGCAGTTTGACAGATGCTGTATTTGGTGTTTTCGTCCACTGTGTCTTCTTCATACCGTTTGTGGCACTGGATCATGTGGTGGCTCTGACATTTGGAGTGAACATAGTTTTTTTTGTTTTTCAACAGATTCAGGTTAAGTGAGGAAAAATCTGCCATTTTCTCATTACTGTGACTGTATCAGTAATTTTAACTCTGGGTGGGGTTTGATTGTTGATGTCTTATCTGTATATTTGTATTTAAATTGCCTTGTGTGACCTTTTAGAGCTTTTAGGTGAAATAGTGGTTTAAGCATGATCTCAGAGCTCAGACATGTTGCAAGCTGCAGAGGTCGAGGTTCAAAACATCTAGGCTGCATGTCCGAAATTTATTGCTGCTGTTGTTTCTTTAACGTACTTGAGTTACAGCAAATAAAAGATGAAAGAGTTAATTTAATGCTCATTTGTAGAAAAGATGATTTACATGAACAGCCGGAACTGAAAAACAGTCCTCTCGGTTTCTAAATTTCAGTGATATTTGATTGAGAATAGGGTTGGAACGCAGACCTCAATATCAAGATAAGATGAGATTTAAACTATATTTTAATATAAATTCAGAGATAATGTTAGTAGGCGGTTAAATTAAGCCCTGACTTTCTGTCTGGGTGTAAAGGAAGTTGATGTTTATGGGGCAGTTTGCTCTGGATTTCAAGAAACTGACAGTTCACACCACAGTGCTACAGGATTATGAGTGAGATCACTTCCTGCCTTGGCCAGTACAGAATTTTTGAAAGCTGAATTTCTTCAATGTGGTGATGGTAGGAGGAAAATTGTATGACATCATGGTGTTTAGCACCCAGGAAAAGACACATCTCACTCCTTTAAGGACTGCAGAGAGTGAAGCTCTCCTGGCCAACGCAGACGATGTGAGAAGACAGGTCAAGATGTCCCTCCTGTTCGAATGGCTGAACACAGTTTTGTCACGTTTAAATCACAAAAGACACCTGAAATCCCGGACCTTTCAAGTTCTAATGTGAGTTTTGGTCATTTCGAATCGTTGCAGCTGCAGGTGCAGGTGTGCAAGCTGTTGAAGAGAAAGTGGAGGACACAGCTTCAAGACTTCCGGTCTGAAATTTTGCAGGAAAGAGCTCTTAAGATATTGAACCTGCTTCATTCATCATCTTTTTTTAATGGAAAGGGAGCTTTTTGTTTCCGTGCATGTGGTGATCAATCGGGAGGGAAAGGAGGTGCATCAGTGGAGGCGATTTCTCAAAACCTCGTCCAGCTTCCAAATGTGACAAGCAGGTTGAAGTTCTCGTGATATTTAATATAATTTTAAACATGTATGACAAAGTTTTAAAAAAGGAGCATCAGTGGTTGCTGACATGAAGAAATGATAAATAATGCTCAATGTTGGCATGAAGTGGAGCCGGATTCCTGGAGATGGTTGGTTTCATTCACAAAACGTGTGAAATTCTGCTCATTTTCTACCTGGATCTCTTTGGCTTGAAGAAGCAGAACTGGTTTTACGTTAAAATTTAAATTTTCAATGAACTGACAACTGACTGTGTAATATACTTGAATAATTTCTAAACCTACAAACACTGAATTCAGCTGCAGTTAAAAACATTTCCACTTTATCAGCTCCTCATATTCTGCACATAGCATAAAGTCTCTGAAAAGATAAACCAATTTAAAATGCTCGTAATATCACATTTTTAATGTTAAGTCATGCAGTGACACTAAATGTTGCTTCCTACCCCCAGGAGAATTTTATTAAAGACCCCATAAAATGAAAAATACATTTTCCCAGTTTTTATCCAGTGTCCATATGTTAATAGTTCACGTATCTCATGTTATGTGCCAAATATCAGAAAAAAATCATCATTTTCTAGTATTTTTTACATCAAAATTGTCTTTTCTCACTTTGGAGATCTTTTTACATTTTGTGATGACTCATCCTGCACTCAGGGGCGTTCCTAATTTTTCCAAAGAAAATGCTTTCTTAATTTTTTTCTAATAATACAGACATAAGTTTACTGTTGGGCATCAGCTCCATCAGGGAATGAACCTTTGGCAATTAGTTCAAACAAACAGCTATGGCCTGACTCCAAAACTCGCCGTCTGATTGGACAGTAAAATCTGTAGGTGTAGGTGAAGGCGGTGGCGAGAAGTCCTCCACAACAGGGATGAGGCTGTCATCATTAGCATTAGTGTTAGCATTAGGAGGGGCAGAGGGTGGCGTTGCGCACATTCCGCCCCAATGGCTACTTTTGGAACATCAAGTTCCTGCTTAGAGACCCGTTTTTACCGAAAACAAGTCAATTTGCAAAACCAAATCACACCCTGACTGTTCTGCGGGTCTGAAACAGCAGTTTGGTTACACCACATCGCTAAGTTACAGAGTGAAGGTTAGACAGACTCACAACAAACTTGACGGTCTTTTGGTGAAGTTATAACTGAAGTCCTGCAGCTGATCAGACCCCTGATGAACTTTAAGTCCCTTCTGAACCATATGTTTAGTTACAATATGTTACTGTCATGCATACTGTGTGTGTGCTGGAAATCAGCTGGGTGACAGCAGAAAACCCCATTAAGACTATTATGATGAGACCTAGTTTTCATCTGATGAAGGCGATGCATGAATGTAATTAGTGTCCAACTTTGCTCATAAGTAATTAACAATGAAAATGGAAGTAATCCTGACGCAGCAGCATCTGTACATCGTGCCACATCTCTGCCGTTCACTCTGTTTGCTGTCAGGTGGCGTCTCCCTCGACCATTCAGCATTAACTAACATCAAATTACAAATTTTCAAAAATCCTGCTGTGGGTTTTTTGTACATTTGCTGAACAGAACAGAAATGATGTTTTAAGATGTTTTGTGGATGAGACCCGCTGGGCTCTCTGCGGATGATGGAAGAATCGCGTTAACAGGAGGAAAAGTTCAAGCTTCTCTGCACAGACGGGAACGAATTTGTCAAGAAAAGAGGATTCAGACAAAAGTGAGGCGTCCCAGTTGGCAACTGATTTTTAAAACCATGAGCTTGTTTTATCAAACAGGACCAATAAGTTTCAGCTGTTTAAGGAAGAATGTGGGTTCAGACTTTGACACAGTGACCGAAAATGTGCTTTTCTCATCCAGACTTGATTGATTTATTTTACTGATATTATGTTTGGATGACAAGTTCTCTGTTAATAACACCTACAATTAAGTTTGTTCAGGAGATTCCACTAGTCCTGAACACTAACTGCTTTTGAAATTCCTTGTGTGCATCAAATGGGCTGACAGCTCTGTTTCTTCCTTTAGCGGCTGATGAGATCGCCTGAAGACGATCAAGTCAAACTTTTGTCCTTTGTGGGTCTTTTTGCGGTCTGGGCTTGCTGTTCCTAAGGCAGTAGCCAGGAAGCCCTTACCCCAAAAAGTATCTGCACTGGATTCGGGCATCCAACCGGCAGGCGTCGCCTCTCTTCCTCCCTGATGGAGCTGTGAGTATCTCTGATCTCTCTGGGTGTTTCAGAGGGAGGCCACTACTCATTTGTGGCATACACATGCACAGTACTCAGAAGACTGTTTGCAAAAGGCTTGGTGGAAGGTAGGCATGACTCAGGATCAGCTGCGAAATACAAGAATGTGATTTTTAAATAGGAAGCCTGTGAGAGCCATATTACAGGATGCAGCAGAGCAGATGTCTTCATCAGAGAAGGAAACTCGAGAAAAATCCAATTGCAAAGAGTCTTGTTACAGTAAGAAATAGACAGCAGCCTCACCGTCGTGACCTCAGATCGAACAGTGTAAAGTTACACTTCTCAAAATTCCCTAATATTCCTTAACATTCAGGACAAAAACTGAGAGTGTATGCTTCACCAGTTTTATCATACCAGGAACTACAGATACGCAGCATGACGAGTGTCATTAGGCTGCAAGAAAAAAAAGGACGTAGACTGAAAAAAAACCTATTATTTCCTCGAGTACGTGTTAGTCTAGACGAAAAATAATATAAACATGGAAAGAGAAGGTGCAGAGAAAAAACCCAGAAGAAAAAACCCAGATAAACATATATATATATATATATATATATATATATATATATGTGTGTGTGTGTGTGTGTGTTCATGGGGGGCAAACAGCTTCTCACTTGGAAATTGTTATGAAAATTTGTTGTGTGTTTTCATCTTTCATGTTTTTGCCTCGTCTCAAGACACAGTGTAGTGAAAATGTGAAGAATTTGTCACTTGATGCTTTTCATACCCTAATACATTCATGGATTCACATATTTTTGCACAAATATTTTGTTTACTGAAGCCAAAATACATAATGTTATATTTGAATGTGATATACTTTTTGAAAATACAGTACGTATGTCACAGGCTATAGTATATGTCTGTGTCAAGGAATGTATTTTTTTAAAAATTACATGATTATCAATGGCATGTGCACAGGCCAGATATTTACAGAGTTACCTTCAGCAGCAACATAAATCGGATACACACAGTGAACAAACGAGCTGAGGGAAAACGAACGTGGAGCTGTGAGCCTTTGACGCGCTGTGTTTTGTAAACGTGATTATTTATCGAAACCCTTCAGAGCTTCACAATGTGGCTTCTGTACGCCGAACCTGAGGCGCTGACGAGGACACTTCACTGACACTGATCATATGTGGACGTACTGTATGTACAGTACACAGGTGTGCATGGATGTAAGGGGCTTACAGGACAGCACAATTAGGCGCACTGAAGTGAGATTATGTGGATGTGAAGCATCCCTCAGTATGGCTGCGCCTCCCTCTGTCTCAGCATCCTCTTTTTGACACTCCTCTTTGCACTTAATAATTCTCCACTCTTGTCTTCTTTTCAAACCAGCTGCTGACTTTTACATGTTCGCTATTTGTCTTTCTATGTAAATGTAATGATCTGTTACATAAAGATTTTAAAAAATCAATTCGAAGTTGTCTGCTTCTTATGTTTTGACCAGTGTGAACCTTCCTTTGGGATTGCTTGTAATTGTTTGGTACTGTGTGTGCCAGTTTTTAAAGGTGGACATTCTAGATATTGCAGAAAAGCCAACTTTAAGTAATACAGACTTTGCAATTAGAATTTGTCAGTGCAAAAAATGTCCACCAGTGATTGGAATGTCTAATTTGCTTCTTGAGAAAATAAATGATCAGAATCCAGCTTCTTAAATATTAAGAATGAATACACAACAGCTACTGAAGAAAACTGATTTACGAGTCCAACAACAGTGCAGATTTATCGCAGACTGACTCGTCCTGCCTCGTGGGTGGCTACAGTATCACACAGACTAATACGAGTGGCATGTTTTCCGGTACAGCGGGCCTCTGCATCCATTAATTGACCTAACAAATCTCTGACTGACCTTCAGATTGGAGCTAGAGATTTCCAGTTAAATCACAACTGCGGCCCATGGTTTGTGTGTCACACATCGCCCTGGGAAATAGGGCAGTGCCTCATTCATGTCATCAGATAGGGACGCGGCGGGTTGGTGGATGCACATTTACTCCTCTCACTTGTAATGAAGTAAATTAAATTTGTGACCACGGGCAGAAGACGGTGGAAAGAGAATTTATTGTTTTATTTATCTTTGGCTTCATGTCATTTGAAGCAACACATATTTGGAACGATTAAGTAATTTTGGGTTGCGCTTTTTTTTTTCAGTCTTTGCAATGATAAAATATACCATAACTTTCCCTCTGACAAATAAGTTATGTGGACCAAATTAAGAGTCCATTTGCAAAAACAGATGTCTCAGTTTGTTTTTATCAAACTTTACGATTTTTATTAGAAATTAGCCCTATTTTACTTATTATTTTGTATATTAGTATGTTTATTTAGCCTGGCATTATTTTGGTTGTACTAAATCATGTTTTTTTGTATGCGTGCACTCCAAGCAAAAAGGTATTTGTTAATTCCATTTAAGAATGGTTTTATTCAAATATAAAGTTTATGTTTTTAAATTTGGATTATCTTTGCCATTTACATCAGCAAACAGACCACATGAGTTTAAGAATGTTAAAAAAGAGGAAAAAAAATCAAATCAAACAGTTAAAAGTATTGATCATAACCTGCCAGCTGCAACTCAAGAAGCACAGATGTTTAAAAATGAGATGAAGAGGAATGTCTGAAGAGGATAAAGGTGAACAAACCATGGAAAACTTTGCTGAAAACCAACTGTTATTTAAAAACCAATGGCCTTATACACATGATTTCTGAGGTGTTGAAATTATTTAAGGGAAATGAACAAGACAAAAAAGAATGTTTTGCAGAGTTGAGACAATCTCAACACAAACTGGCGAACTGCTCCTTCATTTAATCTCTGAGTGAGTGCAGCTCTCCAGAGGTTCTTTTAAGAACTGCAAGCGAGAACTCACTGCCACTCCATCACAAAGACTAACAAAAGAGGAAGAATGAATCACATTCAAAAGAAGTTCCAGTAAAGTTTTAACAAGTCCCAGCTGCAAACATGATGGTTTTATAGCGGTTTTATCGGTTAAACTTTGACTTTCATACTGGTAAGTCTCCTCCTCATGACGTATTCACACCAAAATTACAGTAAAAAGTGAGGACAAGTTTGCTGTTATTGGCTTTCGGCCTTTCAAAGATCTGCTCTGTGTTTTGGTTCCTGGTCTTGGGTGTTTTACACTAAGCACTGCCAGGTATTTTGTTTAAACTCAATGATGTGAGTAAATTTAATTGCTAAAAGCCCACTCATTACAGAAATCTGACATGACATGAGTGGACTCAGCAGCAACTAAATCTTTTTCCAGCTATTTGTGCTGCTGGCAGGACTGGCATAAACCTGTTTTCATCCAGGTCACTATAGACGACGCAGAAAGGGAGCAGCATTTGGTGGCTCATGTGGATGATTTTTATTACTTTCAAGAGCAACCATTTATTTGTATCAAAATTATGATAAAAACATCATTATAAGCAGTGTAGACACCATTTCTTTGTAGATGTATTCGTCTGACATCAATACACTGTCACTGCACCTCTTGTTTTAAGTACTGAAGAAGAAACAACTAATTTAAAGAGATACCTTAACTTTTTTTTTTCTTTTTATTTGCCTCCCTCCCGAGTTCCAGACAAGAAGAAAGATACAATTCTTTTTACTGTGCGTGCAGTAACAAGGTAGAGATGGACAGAGCTCGCCCACTGCTAATTAGCTTAGCTCAAATACTGGTAGTCAATGGGAAGTGCTAGCATGCTTTTGCCTAAAGTCATCAGATAAACTTTCCAGCCACTCTAAATGGTCCTGTGTGCTTGCTGTGTCTTGTTTATTTACCACGTTGTTGTTTTTAGACTCAGATAGCACTTTGTGCAATTTTAATAAATTTTTTAACAGACATTTTGTTTTGTCAACATACTTAGAAGCACTACTGCAGCGGTTTGCGCATGTGCCCTGTGGTTTACTTTTGGTATGTATTTGATTCTAAAATTACTTCAGGTGGAGGCAGGCTAGCACTTCCCATTGACTGCCAGTATTTGAGAAAGATCTGTGGTTAACACAAGCCAAAGATATTTAGACATTTTGTTCTTGCCACATAAAATACTCGAGTATGAACCCAGTGTTTGAACCTTTAAGGTTTTATGCATCTTTAAAAAAGGCAGTTGCTAACAAGTGGCTCAATAAAACTATAGAGTTTGTCAGGAACTTAGATATCATTATGTGAAAAGGGAATAAAATGCATATCTTTGACAGAGGATGTGAGTCTAGCACTTAACATAGCCATGATCGCTAGCTTAATCAGGTCACGCTAAGAGGAAAGAGAATTAATGATAAATAAGCACGCTAAATCAAATCAGAAGCTGAATGCTTCAGGGTGGCGATGTTGAAGTCATGTGACCACAGTGTAGTTAGTCTATAGCCTAACAAGAGCTTTTTAATTCTGGCGATTTCATTTTGGCTTGTACTTCAAAGAGTCCAAATGTTGTTAAGATAATCATTCTAAGCAAAATGTGTAAGTATTGTAATCTTATGTTCATCACAGATCTTATTTTAGTCGATAATAAAAAATCCCTTTTAAAAATAATTATAAGCTTTTTGCCAAGGGAACGAGCGATGATAACTTTCGGGGTGGTCTACAGACTGTAGTCTATATTACTGTAGACTACAGTAATATTTCATCCCTTCACCACTCAATGCTAGCAGCTCTATTCGGCTGCATTTAGCAACTTCAGCATGCCGTTATTCTCACAGTGACAATGCTAAAATGCTGATGTTTAGCAAGTCATTTACTAGTATCACTTTTTTAGCTTAACCAGTTAGCATGCTAACAAGTAGTACTAAACACAGAGTACAGCTGAGACTGAGAATGTCATCAATTCGCAGACATTTAGTCATTAGCAAAATCTTTTGGCAAATGAAACCTTTGTCTTGATGAAAATGCTAGAGGAAAGTGAAAGGATCACTTATTAGAATTTATCAGGAGAGGATCAGTAAGGTTAAATAAACATTCAACAATTCATTCACACAATAGCTGTGCTTAGGAAAGGTCAGGGGATTACCCAAGTCCAAATGATTCATCTTTTGGGTTCCATGAATGTCTGGAACATATTAATTTTTTTTTTCTTATTATTTTTAGTTTGCAAGATTCCGAGAAAAAATACAGGGTTTACAGTCTATCACAAACTGTTGGTATCGTCTTTGGGATTTAAAAGTCTTCTGTACAATCATTTCCAAGTCATATGTATTAAACCACAAGTATTTCCTGTGCAGACGAGGCACGGCCTACATGGTTTGTTCCCCATGACAGTGGTGTGCTGAAAAGTGTTTTCATCAGTTTGTGCAGAAACTAACGGGGGTTAAAGAGAGTCGGCCCTGTGCCATGTCAGCTTACTGGAACTGACCAACGCTTGTATTCCAAGAAGATGCCCCTCCCCCCTTCATATTTTTGCCCCCCTGAATCATTTACTTCAGAAACAAAGTATTTCCATCTGTGTCACGTTATTCCTCCAGCATAATGTGACAATGTGTTTAAATGCAGTCGGTCTGGCTAGATAAGTAAAAGCTATGTTGTATGAATCTCACTCTTTTAACTAAACTATACACATTTATTAAGTTTCTGGGAATCTTGTGATACTGGGTCGCCAATTATTGAATTGGGTCCCAATTAGTGCTGAGTTAAAGGAGATGGTGTGTACACAACAAATGGGACAAATAAGAAGAGTTTATGAAAAGAACAAAAAGAATCAGTTTGGTCGAATAGTTCATGGTTCAGTGACTGGAAAATATAATTTTCCTGCCTGTTTAGCTGAGGAATAATGTTTATGTTGCAGTTATTACATAGTGCTTACTCATCACAAAACAAAGTAATTGCAGTGAAACCTTATTTAATCTGAATGTAGACCTAGATTCAGGAGAAACATCTCCTCAAAAGAAAAATAAAATCAGAAACTCAAATTTAAAGTCTTTCGACACTGGTGACTAACTTTTTTAAAATTTATTTATTTTTTTGTATTTGATTCTTAAGCAGTGGCCAGTAGATCTATTAGGTGAATTATTAACCTCAGAAATCAGGTCAGTATAACAGCAAGTCTGTCCCACTTATGAAGGAAGATCCAACTTGCTACGCACAAAACATTTACAATGCTAAATCTTGCAATCAAACTATCAGTTGCCAAACCATCGGTACAAAAACTAGAAATTACCATAGCAGGGATTCCTCAGTATGGAGGAGGATACATCCTGCAAGAGCAGTCAAAGAACAGGTTACCTCCGTCACTGGATGATTCCACACAAGTGTGTTTTGGTATTTCCGAGAGGCATGCAAAGCATGCAAGTCTTTTTGTTGTTTTAAGTGTCTCATCAAGTAGAAAACAAAACTAGTTTATCAATTCAAGCACCTATTTCTGCATGGCTAATATTTGTCTTCATGCTTCTGATGGGGAATCCATGCTCTATTCATGCTGTAAAATGTTATGTCTCTTGTTTTTTACTTTGATTTGAGAAGAATTTCTCACCCATCCTTTGACTGGATTCTCAGGACTATTCAAAATAATTTGGCCCAAGAAATAGCCAGAGCACACTTGAATGTTAGATACAGAAACTCTTACTCTCCTGGGGGCATTTTACACATCAATACAAAAAGGATGCACAACTGTGATCAATCAAAAGCTTGAGTGCATTAACAGCAAACTACAGTGGGCTCCTTCAGCATGGAGGCTTTGCATGCCACAGACACAAGCAACCCTTTTAGTTTTCAGCTTGAGCCAACAAAAGACTGGAGGAGATAGCTCACTATATAATAAAATCTCCACACTATGCTTGTCACATCATGTTAGCCTGTTGGTTGTTAGCATTGGAAAAGTGGTATTCAGCTCAGCTAAAAAGCTATTTGCCTTTTTCACACGGGTCGCCATTGTAATTCCAACTACGAGGCTTGGTTGAGCGAGCGCAGCAGAGATGTTTCATAGTGGAGTCAGAGGCATCACTTCACCTGCATGGATGTCATCTTACTGCCGTGTCCCTGGGTGTGGCTCTTACAAGAGATGGGTGTCCTTTCAATGTTTTCCAGTCAGTTCTAAAATCCATCGCGAGAGGACGACGTGATGCCTCTGGCGTTGTTGTGCTGCTATGGAATGTCTCCGCTGCAGCCCAACCGAGCCTCGTTTTGGATTTACAATGACATCCCGTGTAAAAAAGGTGAATTGAAACACTGAGTATTAAGCTGAAAAGTTAACGACTCGACTAAATTAACAAGTATTTGACTTTACTAACTGGATAGTCAAACAAGACTAACTATTTGGCCCAACTAATAAGCTAATATAGACATCACACTGAGAATTCTGCTAAGCTATTTACTGAAACAAAACACTGTCTGTCTGAGTCTGAATTTTTAGTTTTACTAACAGTATATTCAAACATTTACAAGGCACTAACTATTCGGCTCAGCTAACGAGCTAATATAGACATTATACTGAGTATACTGCTCGACTATTTAATGAAACATTTGCTTAACACTGATTAAATTCAACTAATAAGCTAATGAAACAATAGCAAGATGCTCAGTAGGCCTGTTAAGCTAACTAACAAGTTAACAACGTCTTAGCTAGACTGAGTTTTTAGTTTTACTAACAGGATATTCAAACATTTATGAGACACTGTTTGGCTCAACTAATAAGCTAATGTAGAAACTGAGTTTTGTGCTCAACTATTTACTTATTACTTATTATGCTTAGCTAATTAGCTAACATTGGCTAGACACTGAGTATTTAGCCTAGGTATCAAGCTAATGGCATGCATGCTAGACTATATTCAGCTCTTCTGGTAAGCTTCTCCTAAAATTCTTTTCCCATTTATAACAATTAGTTATGAGTGTGTTAATTTATGTATGTGTCTGTAAGTCTTAGCAAAGTGGAAAAAGGTTGTGAGGACGCCATCACAGCCAGTTTGTAGTACAGTTAGTAGGCCACTGATGTTGATGGAAATTGTGTTGTTGGTCAAATCAAGTTAGTCAAAGATGAACATTCCTTCAGACTGCAACAAAATGGAGAATGTAACTCTTTCACACAGCTAGTAATTACATACACACTCAAAAGCTTCATTGGTGAACATTATGCTTTTGAACAGACTTTGCCAAAACACCTCCATAGACATTACAGTTTATGATCTGTGAGTGAGCGCTGTTATTATGCTTCTATTTTTAACTTTTTGTTGCTTCTTTTGTGTCTAACAACAATACAGCCAACAAAAGCATGTAGAATAAACGTCATAGGCACCACATTTCAGCCAAGACAATTATTTTCATTCCACGTATGTCTCAAGAATAAGATCAACACATTGAAAGACACATGTACATAAAGTCCATGGACTGCTGGTTTGCAAAGGATGATGACTCACTGCTTTCATGTGATATTACAAGATGGCGTATTCAAGTTCCTCATGAATTACAATTAACTTCTCAGATGTATAAAATTTTACATATAGGCCTATATACTTCTTAACCTGATCTTTCTTTCTTTTTTTAAAAAATTGTTTGGATGTAAACGTGGGTAAACGCGTCTACCTACACATATCAAAAGCAGGCTTAGGCTACATCTCCAGACACTCGTGCATCAGGCAAAATCCTCTTACAGGAAAACAAAAGTATGAACACGAGATGTGTTTGAGTTCCAAGAAACTGAGTCAGAATGTGATTTAAAAAAAAAAAATAATAATAATTTAAAAAAAAAAAAAAAAAATATATATATATATATATATATATATATATATATATATATATAGGGC
>JAPQLA010000015.1:12632556-12652969 GCA_029822935.1 Naso vlamingii
AAAAAAAAAAAAAAAAAAAAAAAAAAAAAAAAAAAAAAAAAAAAATATATATATATATATATATATATATATATATAGGACCTGTATATATATTGAATTTAGTGTGAATTTCCTGCATAATTGGAGCATGTTGATGAGGTGACCTGTGAGGATCAGGCTCAGGTTTAAGTTGTGGGAGGAGAGAGGAGGGGAATGGATCCAGGCAAGACTCAAGGCCAAAGCAGACTATTTAAATAGAGGGAAACCTGCAAAGAGGCACGTGTCATCTTTTAGTCAGCATTACATGAGCCCAGCCATAAAGCCAAACACACAGGTAAGACTATTTTTTACAGTATGTATAGCCATACAATTAATATGTTATTTATAGCAAAAATAATATATTTGTAGAAAAAAAAATACTATTTACTTTTACAAATGCAATACAGAAGTTTTAATTTTTACCTTTTAGTGATTTGGAGAACTTCATGTTGTCTGTCATTTCTAGTATTTACTTATTTTTATTTTTAGGATGCACGTCCCACTGGCCCTTCTCTGTCTCTCTCTTGTGGTGGCTCCTGGATGCTCAAGTCTTCCAGCAAAGGGAGACTACATTAGAAATAGCATAAACAGCATAATACACATTGCTCAGATAACTATGGTCCACATTAAGATGCTGAGGACAGAGGTAGGCACTGTGCCTAATGTACACATAATTTACTAGTTTGTTACAGTTGAGTCTAATCAGGAAATTGTTCAAATTTATTTCCTTTTCTTGCCTGTTTTGGCGCTTTATTTTGCATCATTACAACTGTTGCAAGAAGAAATTACATTTTGTGTTAAATTTTCTCAGAGCACTTTTATCATGGTTATGTATCAATGTAAAGAAAGGCTAAAAACGTAGCTTCCATCTTCTTCATCTTCTCCTCAGCTGCTGACAACTCGGCCGATAGAAGTCAGCACTCCATCCATCCAGGGACTCACTAGTATCAGCCGTGACCTTGGAATTTTGGATAATGAGCTCAAAAGCCCTTTCGCTGATATCCTCAGCCAGATCCAGGCTGATGTCTCCAGCTTGGAGGGAAGGGTGCGGTCCTTGGCCACAACAATGGACTGTGCCATCCAAGCCAGACCCAGACAAGAGACCAATGAAAACTCGTTCCCTGACAGTCACCTCTATCTGACTCTGGTGAAGGTGCAGCGCTACCTGGAGAAGTTACTACTCAACAAGGACAAACTCAAGGTCTGCTGAGAAATCCCATTTATATCACACAAGTCCTGCCGTGATGAAAATATAAAGCTCATTTTAAGAATCATCTAAATGTATTTGCAAAATTGCTGTTTTTTGCAAAAACTATTTTTATTTACTATTTTATTTCTGTTACTGGACTGCAAACACAGTGATTATTCTCAGTACTCAATCAGTAATTCTCCTCCTCTGAATCAAAATTTTGCATGTAATGCAAATAGCTTTTAAGGTGCATATTTGAATATATTATCAAAAGTTTGAGATTTAAGGGTTCACTTATAGGATCATTTATATGATTGATGAAAATATATATTTTTTTAAAAAAGGCATAGCAACCGATGTTTCTTCTGGTATGGGTTACAATCTGAAAGATGTTTCATATGTTGGTGACGGTGTTCTTTTATGCTCAAGAGTTTATTGAAAAAATATTTAATGGATTTGGAATGTTACCAGTAATTGTTTGAATTTTACTGTTTATTGTATCGTTTTATTGAGCACAAAAATTAAGCTTATCAACAGGTCCTGAGACTTTTTAACTTAAATTAACTTGTTATTTTAAACCTTTCAATAAAGATTTAAGTCAATACTGTATGTGTCGCCTGTACAATTTGTTAAATGTGTTTTTGTAATTATATAAAAACATTTAAACCCATAAAGTGGAGCCATATATATTTAATACATATATCAAATGATCTTATTACTTGTTTATTTCATTTATTTATTTGTATCTTCATTAGCTGTGGCCAGTTCTTCCTGGAGCACATCACTGTGCGATACAAATGTAATGGTTTCAAAGTGTGGTCAAAAAATGACCAAACAGAAAGAAAGAAGAAAAGAAAAATCCCCTGGGAGGAAATAAAAAAGACAAATTACATTGTTAGGCTAAATTATTCTATTCACATGCTTTTTGAGTGTATATTTAAATATATTAATTATCAAATAACGAATCAATTTCAAAAGAGATAATATGAAAGTATAATTAATGACATTCGAAAATAATGAGTTTATTAACAACAATAAGACTTAATATATTAGTGTAATGACTGGGATTGTTGATTTTTAGAATCAAAAACAAAAACAGCCAATACAACCAATAGATACATAGAAAAAAAAAGTTATTATTATTAATCTAATTTTTGTTATAATAATTGCTATAAAACAAATTACTGTATTATCATTAATATTTTATTTTATTATTTATTTTTTTATTTATTAGGCTAGCCTATTTACTATGATGTTTATAACTTTTTGTTAAATTAATTTTGAATTATAAGGAAGAGGGTCAGATTTTACAAACACAGTAGCAGCAACCAATTTAGGCAATTTCTTTTGTCAGTAAAAGGAAGTCCCCTGACTGCTGTAAAAACGGCACATTTTGTGTTATAAAGTTTAGAAAAACATTATTAAATTTGCATAAAATTTTGAAGTGTTTGGGCCTTTTTTTCATTTTATGTTAACTCTTTTTTTTCTATTCGTAAAACAAGTGTCCACTTCACAGAGGACAGCCACAAATCACCTTACATCACCAAACGGGGCGTCATTACATCACATGTATCAAAGGAAGTTCTAAGCTGATTTTAAATGTTATGCTCTTGTCAATTTGCCTCATTTTTATGGACAAAAGAGAGAAAAAAATTTCAGAGATAGCTGAAACTCTGCTGAAAGCGATCATGTTACAGTCTTACAGATTCATCATGCCTTCATACAAACAACTGACCAGCAGATGTCGCTATTTGATTCTATCTAATACTTAAAGAATGTTCATCTTTTTCAAGAAAATTGCTTATTGGTGCTTCAAGCCCTGTTTCCCATCACTAGTTACCATAGTGAGTTCATCAGAGGTTCTGCACATACCTGTTTTTTTGGTCACTCACCTTTCTTCTGTCTAAAAACTTTTCACTGCAGCCACCTGCCAAGTCACTCACTGCGTGCTCGTGGCCCTCTGAGTCACAGCTCAGGTGCTGCAGGCTGTGTGCACTTCGTCAGTTCTGCTGAATTCTTCCTTGTCTTGATCAGTAAAACAAAGAGCTGCTCTCCCAACTCCTTCTGGTTTCCAGCCCTTCTCTGCCTTAGCTGTCCTACATCATGCCTGTTAAAAATGGCCTACTGCCTGACCTGTTCATCCTTATGAGCACACACACACACACACACACGCACACACACACAAATCCTATCATGCACTATGCAAATCTGCTGTATCGGTATGAAATAAATAATACACGGAGAAAAACAAAAGTGCTGCTGCAAAAAGTTTTACTTCCATGTGCAGAAACAAGATCTCTGGTCAAGTCGAACAGTTTATGAACTGTTTCTGTGCAAAAGAGATGCAACAAAACCTTTACAGTAGTTTTAAATATTGCATATTACATAAGATGTAACTCAAACAATGTCAAACAACTGAGAGTGCTTAAAAGAGGAGGAAAAATAAATTACACCGTCAATGCTGAAGTTATAAAATAGAATAAAAGTGCATTCTCTTTGAAATCATAAAGAAACTTACACTTTGAAAAATTCAGCCAGACTAGACTTTTACTCCCCCGACTGTTTGAATTTTTGCCTTCAGGGAGGAAATTGAAAGTGCATTCAAGAATTTCTCCAGGGTGCAAAGGTATTCTTCCGGATGGCAACGCAGGTGGGCGGCGTGTGTCGACTCCTTCCACTTCCTGCACTCCACGGTCACGCCCCTCTTCTTCCAGTGGTCAATGCACTTGTCCATGACGACTTGGTCGCACATGACGTCGTTATCGCTGGAGAAGAAGAGGGCCGGTGCAGTGACAGGGCTGTAGTTGAAAACGTGGATACTGCTGTTGTAATAATCTGCTGTTTGAGATTTGAAGAGCCAGAAGTAAAGCATGGCGGCGTTTTTGATGAAGCTCTCGAAGCGCGGCACCAGAGTCTTACCAAGGCCTGATGAACATCAACAGACAGCAGGTTAACATTTTAGAATTAAGAGTTCAATTATCCACAGTAAAGTACAATAAATCTTTCTTCTTGCTTCCGTTCGAATGATGTTGTGATAGAAGTGTTGGAACGACAATTCCCAAACTGATTGGAGGGATGTGTAATGTTGCCATGGATTCAGTGACAGCAGGTTAGAGATTGAACAATTTGCTTTTATGTGAGCTTAAAACATTTATCTGTAAAAAAAAGTGTGTAACGCTGTTTGCCTTCAGTCGTTCCTCTTAGAGGCGTGTGAGTGCACATGCATGTGCTTCAGTAAAAGATCTTAAAGACAATTTGCTGCAGAACCGTGTTCTGATTCTCACCAACGTTGTTAGCGGAGAATTACCTCAACATGTCCTTGGCAGAGAATAAAGCCAAACTTCCTCTTTGTGTGTTTTTGTGTGTGTGTGTGTGTGTGTGTGAGTGTAACCTGAGCCTCTCTGTTAAATGTTTTGATAGCTGGGCATGCTCTGTGCGTGTGTGTGTGTGTGTGTGTGTGTGTGTGTGTGTGTGTGTGTGTGTGAGTCCTTCACACGTATGTTTGTCACTTGGAGGCAAGGTCACAAACTCGGCGATCTTTTGCTCGTGTTCTAGTGTGATTTCATGTATAAATGACCTTTAAAAGATATAAAACTAAATATCTTGGGTCAGAAAAGAAACATGTGATTCTGTCCTGCCCATTTTTCTTTGTTTGCTGTCATTTTATAGAATAAAACATGTTACTATGAAAATGATTTGCAGATTACCTGCTAATAATAATCGTTAGTTGCAGCCCTGCTCAATAAATTACTGCGCTTTTGGTCAATGAATCATCAGTCTAGTAATTTATCAAAGAGAAAGGCCAAACACGCAGCTGTTCTAGCTTTTCAATTATAAGGACTTGTTGGACTTTTATTTTTTTATATCATAATACATTTAATAACTTTTGTGTTTTGATCAGAAAAACAGAAATCTGAGGAGATCACCTGAGAAAATATGTAATATTTTCAGCATTTTCAGATAGTTTGCAGCTAAATAATAAATCACAAAAGTGAAAGCGATAAAACAAATAATCTCTACAGCCCAAACAAACGTAAACTGATGAATGTTTATTTGCAGTGACTGTGCAGAGGGACACTGGGAACTCTGATAACTCCTGTGCTCCTCACAAACTGGAGCAGTGGGTCAGCGGCGAATGAATTATTTAAAGATCTGACTCATATATCGACACAAAAGTAACCCGAGCCGGACAACCCCCCCACTCACCTATTGCCATGTGCTCCAGAGTGCCAACCACCAAACTGTCATAAATCTGCCCCACCACCCTCTGAGCCAGGCCTGCGTGCTTTTTGTGCCCCTGTGCGATGTGGCAGAGGACTTGGGTGAAAGTGTAGCCGCCAATGGAGCAGGCGTGGACCAGCAGCGCCCTCTCTGAGAACTGAGGCTCCTCCAGCACCTTTAACACCTCCAGCCCATAGTCAAGCCCCCATCGAGGCCACAGGAAGTGCATCACGCTGCTCTGCACCACCAGGACATCCATGCCGCGCTCCAGGTACACATCCCTGTACTTTGCCACCGCCCCAGGCTGGGCACCGAGCCAGCAGAGGAAGAGAAGAAGAGGACGGGAGGTAGAGGTGGAATCTGATTGGTTTGGATTTAAATCTGAGGGCAGTGGAGAGGAAGAGGGACGAGCTGAGGAGGAGGAGTTGAAGGAGAGTGATGACGGTGACTGAAACGAGAGAGGCGACGTTTGAGAGACTCTGGCAGGACACGATGTTTTGTCATCTGTTCCAGAGAACGGAGCATAATAATATGTTACGCTGCCGCTGATCCGCCTGGATCTGAACTTCCCTTCACTGACTTGTTCAGACACATCTGCGGTCCTGACGAGGCTGCAACAAAACACACACCAGAGTCAGCCTCAAAAACCAGTCAGCCCAACCGTCACTCTGCTCCACGAGCACTTTATATGACATCACATGACATCACAGGAAAAACTGCAAACTGTTATTCTTTGTACTGACGGTTTCACTGAGTATCCTTCCGCTCTGCCTTCTCCACCAGGACACAATTTGTAGGAAAAAAAGTGAATAAATTGTAACAAAATTAAAAAAGTCCTGCAAAATTTTAACAAATAATGAATTTTTAAAATATGGCTAACATTTAATATTTAGGTTTAAGGCAAAACTTTAAAGCAATGTTTGGCTGATGTTAAAGAAAATCCGACAAAGTCTGTTTTTACTATTATATGATAAATTAACACGTACACTGTAAAACACGCTGTGATGCTTCTTTAAAGAGCACTATAACATCAGCTCATTGTGACTGAACTGTTGTGAGGACAGACAGAAATATGACCATTATTAATATGAGTATTGTAAATACTATAATTATATACAGAATAAATAAAGAAGTCTATTGATAAACGATATTAGGCTGTTGAGGTGTTATTCAGTTACCGGTGAATCATGATCAAGATGTTTTATTTTAAATGTCATGTTCGTTTCAGAGATATTTCACAGCTCTTAGTGCAGCGAACGTACTTTTCCTCTGCAGGCCTTCTGTCAGTAAAATGGAAGTCTGACGTGTTTTATGTCACACAAAGTGATTTTCAGGGGAGAAGTTAACGCACACTTCCCATAAATTCATAATCCGTCCATCGGCTGCCATCTTATCTGTTCCATCCCGCAGGAACGGAGCGGGGCTGTGGAGCCGCTCGTCACGCACGCGCCGACCGCACCGAGCGTGTCTGCGCGTGTCTGTGCGCGTTTAAAATGCGGCTGCAGCGTCAGATCAGCCTGCCTCGGTCTGAGTGTCCGCGGAAGTTCCGCAAAGGGAACCTGAAGCAACTCCAGCATCACAGCCACAGATCATGTGTCGTTGTTTTTTACCTTGTGGAGAGCGGCAGGTTGCCCATCCTGCGCTGAGGTACGCGGGCCGTGCGGGGCCGTGCGGGGCCGTGCGAGGTCCGCGGTCCTCTGGCTGCTGCTGGAGACGCACTGCAGTGCGGTCAGAGCTGCCACGAAGCACCGGCTTGTCGCTGCAACGGTAGACTTCTTTTTGATGTCTTATCGAAGGTTGACCAACCAGAACAGGAAGCTCCAGCGCCACCAGCTGGTGTGGAGGGTGGGCCGAAACAGCAACCAGCCCTTCTCCTCAAATAACAAAATAAAAACACTGTAAAGCTTGAATCTCCAGAGTTTTGCGAAATATCTCGTTAGTAAAATTTGTAATTTGATCTCTGAGGCTTTGAATCAGATCTTTGATCCTTACTTCCCATCGTTTACTCTGAAACATTCAAAGTCACAGCCTCAGTGAAAGTAGCCTGCAGACCTTCACTTTCAGCACTAAAGGTCACACACTTTGGCCTGCTTGAATTCCTTCAATTTAAAGGGATCCTTAAGCGAAATAGTCAGTTTTAAAATAATGCGTATTATAAAGGTGAAGGTGGGTTATGGAATATGCTGTAATAAGGATCTAAATCTACTTAAGTTATCAAATGAATAGTGGAATTAGAAACGACAGAATAGAATGGAGCCATTTTTCCACACAGTACAGACACCTTGAGTCGCCTACATGCGGCCTACTTACTCACATCCCATCACGTTCCTCAGCCTTCAGTCCGGTGTAAAGCGTTTCATTACACAAAGCGTTTTTTGTTGCTCAACTGACAATCCTGATGGATTAAGATAATCTCGACCCTCACTGCGCCTCTGTTGCTCTGTGGACGCGCACGTTGCCCCGATGCTCGCTCCCGTTAAATTAACACCCATAAAGCGCAGCTGGAAGTTATTAATAAAAATAATTCCAACAATAAGCTTGAAATGGATTTAAACGTGGTCGTTTATTTTTTAATGACTCGTCATGAAGGTAGAGTCACAGTGCAGCTGAAGCAGAGATCATCTCTGTTCGGCTATTTATAACCCACAGGAGCTCGTGCCCGGGACGAGCCGCGGTCATGATAACACGATAATCCAACACTGCGTCCATGCTTCATCTAAACGGGGAAACTTTCGAGGGTCAGTCGGTCGGTTTGCTTTGACCTGCTATTCAAATAGCTGCAGGACACTTCAGCGCCACAAGATGGCGCCAGAGATTAACACAGCCAGGAGTGACTACTGAGCCTCCTGGTTACACTTCAAGTTTAAATCAACCCTGGAAAAATGCAGTTACTTTAGGTAATTCAAATGATTCCAGCTCTTGTTTTGTCGTTATGACTTCCTTTTTTTCTGCTGCTGATTTATTTTCAGCCTGGTGTCAAGAAGTGCTCTCATGTTTAAGAAGTTCTCAGCGTGTTCATGTGTTTTATCCCTGATGTTTCCTTTAATGTGAGATTTAACATGAGAAAAGTCGTCTTATTGCTTAAGAGTCAACTTTTTCATGAATACACAATTTCAAAAAGACAGGTATGGTAGCTGTCTCATGGATTTCACACGTTTCCTCATAACTCAGACTGATGCATTTGGTAACATTATAAACGTTGAGATTTCTAACTGAATTTTAAATAAAGTTTCCTGTGTTTTATTACAGCTTGGTTGCAAACGTCGTCCAACTGGTGGTTAAGTGGTTTAACAAGCGTTAATTCGCAAAAGCTGCCACCAGCGGTCTGCAGCAAATGGTTGAAGAGTAATGGAGGGGGGAGGGGTTGAAGTGTAGGGGCGGGGCAAGCCATGACCAATCAGTGTGTGTTTTCACAAATTTTGGCCATGTTACATGAATCCAGTTAGAAGTTATGCGCAGTTTTGTTACAGGCCATGCCCACTGCCACGCCCCCTTTTGCCAGTTGGCCCGCACAGTTACTAACCTGCCCTTTGGCTCATGAGCAATCTTTGGAGTAAGTCTGAATCCATTTGGAAGTTATGCACTTTTTTGCAGCAGGCCACTCCCACTGCCACGCCCCTTTTTAGTCAACTGGCATGAACACAAACACACACCTTGACACAAGCATGACCTCCACGCCAAACTTGAGCCTCCTATGGCGAAAAACCGGGGCCGCTAAAGAGTGGGGACTTTTCGTGGACTGACTGACTGACAGAGCTGCAGGCCGCAGCCAAAAAAATTCATTCTACTCTTAAATGGGACTGATGTTTTCTGCATTAACATTAAACATATGATACTTTTTTCATTACTGCATTAAAACCATAGATTGTCTTTTCCGCTTCTCCGTCACTCCACCTCAGCATCTCTTGCTGTTAATGTGAGCTGTGGTTGTCATGACAGTGTTTTGTGTAGGTGACTGTAAAACGTCAAAGCTGTGATCACGTCTTTCCACTCTTTCACCAACAGGCAGCAGAGGCAGCTTTAGGTCATCAAATGTCTGAGCCCACTTTCCCTGTTTTCTCTGGATCTGTTTTCCGCAGTCATTTCCGCCTTCACCCACCACCACACAACACCGCACATTTTCCAGTACGCATGGTTCATGTTTGACCTTTTGTATGAGTGTAAAAAGTACCTAGTATAATATTAGATCATATATTTTTAAAGTTCCAGTTTCAGACAAATTTTGGGTTATGTGCTGCACTTATGAGGGCTGATTGATAATTTCTGGCCTTTCTGTAGATTTCTTTAGCTCTCGTTCCGTGCTCATACATACATTACTTATCTTTTGGGGACAGCACAGCAGGCAGGAGTTTTAAACACAAGGTATGCATACGGGCTCGTGCCTTCACAAGACAAAAAGAAGGTCAAAATACGCAAGATGACAGCTTCACCTACACTTGATAAACGTGTTATGTCCCCTCCCAACTAGTACAAAAATGAAACAACAATGAAAACCATCACAAAGTGGACCACGCTTCTCCTCTCTGTCTTCCTTCCTCCGAAAGCAGCCTTCTAGTTCATGTGTGTGTGCTGAAAGAGACTCCTGCAGGAAGGAGGAACAGATGCTTGATGCTCTCTCTGCTCACCGAAGGTCAAAACTGGCCTGCAAGCAAGTCTGATGACTTTCATGAAACACAAGTGCGATTTTTTTCTTTTTTTTGTCTCAAGTCTCAAACTTTGTAAAAACAAGAAGATGCTGAGACACTGCAGAGTCAGGTGACCCTTTTCTATTTAGACTTTTCACTAAATATTCATTAGTCCGTCTTTCATTTCAGAAGTTTGCTTATGACTGTGTTTTCTGTTTGTGTGTGTGAGTGCAGCAGAAAAAGCCTGAGATTTTCTTTTTCTTGCTCAGCATGATCACTTTCAGGCTCAGTCGGGCGGAAAAATGTTTGAGTCCCACAAAAACATAACCCTCGGCCCCTCGCCATGCGCCTGTGTTACCCTCCAGACTAGCTGCCCCTCCCTGCCCCACATCCCTCACCCCCAATTCACGTCAACCTCTTCAACAACCCCCCCTCCTCCCTGCTGATTTTCTATACATCCCTCTCATCAAAAACTCTCCCACCCAGGAAAAGAAAGCCTCCATCACTTTCTTCTGACCCCTGATGTGCAGCTCCAAGGCTCTCTCACCCATCATCCCCTCTTAGCACCTCAGACCACCCCCCAACTGCTGCCGCACAAACCCCTGGCCTTTCCTCTTTGCATTGTTTCTCTGTGGCCCCTATTGTTCAAGGGAAAAGAGAGAAAGTTGGGAGGGACGGGAGAAAGAGGAGAAAAAAAGAGGAGGGGAGTGCAGAGAGAATGTGCCCCCTCTGTTCTCCGTGCAGGAGGGGTCCACCCACATCAGGGTGTGGAAATTCCGCTGCAGCTTCCTGCTTTTTCTCCCATTCTCTCATTTTTTCTTCTCTCACTCATCTCTGTCAGATTTTCTCCTGACATCATGTGCCTTCATAACTTTTCACGCAGAGGATGAAGTCACTCTAAACATGTCTGCAGCATTAAAACACTAGAGGGTTTACCATAGTTTACAGAATGCGTTGAGGTTAAAATAATGACAACAGAGCCGCATAAAATGCAGCCATTGGTGCTTTTTTTATGCCAACCTCTGTGTGTAGGGCCAATCACACTGGGAAGCTTTGCACCAGAGGAGATCAGTGGTTTTGCTGGTGACGCTTCTCAGTGTGATCGGCCCCTCAGGAGGGAGAACGGCACCAGAACAAACTACAGGAAACATGCTGAAATTTGCAGTTTTATGGTTACTCATTCTTGCAAGGCATAGCAGATCGCAATGAACCAAAAACAAAATAGCCTGGAGTTGTGCTTCTACCCAACAGTTCAATGAAAATAACATCTGAGATGCAAAGTTAAGAACCAGTGTTTCCTCTAGAACAAGACATGATCATGAGCTGAGCTGAAAGATGCTAAAAACACTCGGCAGGGCTGAGATGAACTGGATAATTACTGATAATTTTTTTGTGGGTTCATCACCAATTTAATATTACACACTACTTCATCTGTGATCTCTTTACTTACTAAATCCATTGCAGGTATAAAAATATTGATTTCAGCAGCTTTAAAAAAAAAACTCAGTTCTACCTAAAACAAAGAAACCGGCAACATTTCTTCGTCTCTCTGCTGTCTTCCATCCATCTCCTTCCATCCACCACCCGTCTTTGCTTAATGGCTGTGATTTGCATTCATAACATGCTTACAGGCCGTAGCTTATGTGTGACACCTTTCATCTGCAGAAGCAGCTTTTTTTTAATCCCATCAATCTTCCTGATTGGTATGGGACTCACGTGAAACCCTCAGTCGGTGCACGGAGCTAATGTATAAAACATACAGACACTGATTACAGGTGACGAGCTCACGTCTCACTACACCTGCAACACCTGCTCCAAAAACCCATTCGAATCACAGTCAGGTGATACTTTGCACCATGGACATGGATAATACTTGATTTGGTTGGTTCGCAGATATAAGGTTAAAAAAATGCTAAAAGACATGAAAGGAGTGTAAAAATGCAGGTAATGATGCTAACACTAGCAGCACTTCTGCTTCATTGTCTGATTGGCTGTTATCATGTTAGCCACAGCATTTGGAGCACACATACTTGTTATGTTAGCTAGTCAGAGCAAACGCCTAGAAACTCATTAAATAGTCGTTCATAGTGGACAAACACAGACAGCCACCATCTATTTCATGGTAATTTTGCTCTTGTTGGCTGGATGTGCTAATACGCAACTGATTGCTAACGTGTTAGCCATATCAAAAAACTACCAAGTGGGGCTACAGAAACAAATGCACAAATGAATTACACACACACCCACAAAAAAAAAACACTTGGTACGTATTGTTAGCTTGCTAGAGCAAGAGCCCAAATGCCTGCATTACATTTTGACACTAATGAATCATCAAAAGAGCTGCATGTCCGCCTGCTAGCTGGCCAGACCTTTCAGCTCACTGGATACTTCAGCTGCCTGAGTAACAAGAGGTCCCTGGTTTGATCCCCGGTGCACACAACCCTT
Source organism: Naso vlamingii (assembly GCA_029822935.1). Taxonomy (NCBI): domain Eukaryota; kingdom Metazoa; phylum Chordata; class Actinopteri; order Acanthuriformes; family Acanthuridae; genus Naso; species Naso vlamingii. Next base: position 12,645,055 of record JAPQLA010000015.1, read on the forward strand.
GAGGTTTCAACCGTTTGCTCTTGTCAGGAGGTTCTCACTAAGCTCGGATGTTACATTTGGTGGCAGCGATACAACCTCCAGCTCCGTCTCTCTTTTTGCAGAGTTTCCCAGAGTTGAGTCTTGCTCCTGATACAGATGTGCTTCTAATAAGATGGGACGACTGTAACACATCAAAACAGCTGCATATGTGCCAGCTAGAAGGCCTGGCCCTTTGGCTGATTGGATACTGTAGCTGCCTATGCTACAAGAGGTCCCTGGTTCACTCCCCAGTCTACATGTCTCTTGACTAGAGGTTTCGACCCTTTGCTCTACAGAGCGGGCTCTCACCAAACTTGGACATTACAGTAATATTAATCTTGTTGGCTGGAAATATGCAACTGTTTGCTAACATGTTAACCATATCTATATACCAGAGCAGAGCTACAAACACACACTCTTGGTACATATTGTTAGCTAGCAAGAGTGAAAGCCTGCACTCTCATAAGGCAACACGGCAAGTTTGTTTGGATGCTGACTGCCACTTCCAAATTCATGCAAATATAGTGAGGTGACAAACTGCTCTGTGTGAAGTCTAAATGCATACTTACACAACACACTCGCAGTCGCAAATGCTTCATAAAAGTCCAACACCTTTTTATTGTGAGTAAGGTTTTAGCAAAGTGATGGTGACATATTATTTATCCCAGAGTCTTTTATCTGTATCTCCTGAGTAAATGCAGATGATTGGTCCACCAAGGTCATCTCTGATTTTCATCTAACAGTAATCAGCCATGTCAAATCTGCACACACACACACACACACACACACACACACACAAGCGTGCACACACTCTTCATTGGTCTTAAGGTAGACATACCAGCACTTTTCATGGGACTCGAAACACACACAGACATTGTTTTGCTCGTTAACAGTTACAGAGTGTGTATTGGATTTTTCCCACGGTCACAGCGTCTTCATGGATTTTTCAAAGGACGTGTGCACTGTGTCCGACTGCCGTTCCATTATTAGGACCTCGATTAATGGCACGCCTCTGTCTGTTTTTACTCCAGTGAATTACAGCCTGAGTATGTCAAATGTGAAACATCATTAGCAAACATTTATAGACAGAACACATGGCTTAAAACACGCACAAAAGTTAAAAACCAGCTGTAAGAAGAGATTTGGGTTCTTGACCTCAGTGTCATTGTAAAAAAAGACTCTGGACAGGAATCTTTTAACGGCGAAGCCAACAAGCTATTGATAGCGTTCATTGTTTTGTTTTTTTCCAAGACAAAAACTTTCTTTGACCTCCACAATCTGCCATTGTCTGGCACTTTTCCGTGCCCTGGAGCCAGCTGACTGTACAAGGAGAGGACATCATTAAGTCACACACACACACACACACACACACACACACAGAGTTCTTAGCATTCTCTGGGGGACTTCAATCGGTTTCACAGTGTCCTCAAGATGCCAGCCAGACCTGAGAAAGCATGAAAAGTGCCTTTAACACACTGGAGTCCACTGCCTTTAGTCGCACTAATAACACAAAAATATGTGTGAAAGTGCAGGATACGATCCATGCGAGGCCTGACACAGTGCTGTCCTCACTGTTACAGCTGGATACTGTTACTGCAGCTGCTTTGATGAGCTGGAGCAAAGGCTAAATAACTTCACAGCAGAGGGAAATTTAGAAAGTATAAATCAAATCATATTGTTTCAGAGTGAATAACACCGATCATAGTTTTCCAGAAGCCTGTTTTGTCTGAGAAAAGTCCCAAAATTATCCCTATTGAAGGTTAAGTTGGTAACTTTGGGGTAAACATCAATAACTTTTTTGTGTTCTGTTTGAAAAAAAATAGTAAGTGACATGGCCTAAGAGTATCGTGAGATCTGTGTTTTCCCAGCATGCCTCTGTATTCAGGATCGGTAAAAATCCTATCGCTCCCATTCTATTTGCCCAGTCGGTGATGCTCTCTGTGCTCTCTGTTCTGATTGGTCGGTCTATGCTGCACTTCTTAGCGACAGGTGACGTCGGTATCAGCTGACTGGCTGTTAACGTCTCATGCTCTGATTCGTTTCTGCTGACACAGAGCGCGACAACATACGAAATAAAGAGCGAGCCGAAGCAAATGACCCCAGTGGAGTTGCTTCCCAATGAGTCTCATGCTACAGCTAACATTAGCTTGTTAGCTCATTAGCACAAACTACCAACTGCAGCTTTAAGTGTGACAAAAAACTTAAAAAGCAGAAAATCCTCACATATGCGTGACTGGAACCAAGAAAATGTTTAAGTGGTATTCTCGAAAATTTAAGCTAGGCTACATTATTTTTCTGACGGCATCTTTGGTGATAAGCTGTATTTGCAGGCGCACTTTTGGAACTCATCTCCCAGAGTTGACAGACTGTAGGACGTCTGTAGATCGCCTGTTTCCCTTCTTCAAGATGTCGACTTTTCTTTTGTTTAGACCTGTGCTTGCACTTCGACCGTCACCTGGATGCTGTATTTTCTTCATGCATTGATCCGCCGTTGTAACTCACAGGAAATGAAGAGTATCTACACTGGTCAGACACAACTAAGAGTCAACATTGTTTTACCTCACCCTATCTAATGTTTGTCTGAATTCAAATCTTCTAGATTACTACTTGAAGCATTTTTGGTTCAAAAACATTTGTTGTTTAGTGTCTTTCTATCAATATTTGAATTATTGAGTAATCATTTCAGTTCTGATGGAAACATAATTAAATTCTGGGCTGTATTCAGTATATGTTTCAAGAGAAAGTTACATTTTAGGTGATACACCACACACTTGGGAAGAAATTCACATGTATGGATCAGTGTAACTTCATGTTTTAAAAATATATTTTTATTTTTATGTTCAAGGTTTAACACGTTTTGCAATATTAAATATACATTTTTGTTGAGTTTTCTGCCCTTGGTTATGTCTTGTATTTGTTCTATCACAAAGACGATGAGAAATTTGAGTTAAAAAAAAAATATCACAGGGGTATGAATAAATAAAAGCTGAGTGGGGACTTGACTAAAGCCCCTTAATTAGAACACTCGTCTGTTGTTAGCGCTGTCCTGAGGCGAAGTTTAATGCTCCCCGTCCCAAATTCATAACTTCATAAGACTGGAACGTTTAAATCTGTCCTGAGATCAGAATGGGACTTAATTTCACTTTTCATATCCCCTTACTGCTTTTGAGCAAAGCCCACAGGCAGGAAAGAAGTGCCTTTGTCTACAGTTATTACAAAAATGATTTGATTTCTTCCTTGGCATCAAACCAGGCTTTAAATAACCTGAGTACTGTCTCTGAAAATGTGTTACTTTTACTCCAAAACAGTAGATTCTTTACAGCTGGAGACTGGGTTTGTTGCTTCTGCGTCTCAGTTTAGTGAGAGAGATAATTGTGTCAGCCCCTTAGATATTACAGTGTTAGCATATGGCTATCTTGGCTACTTTTGAAGGTCAGAATATAGAGTATGTATTTTAGGTGTGAAGGATGTTCATCTTCAGACTTTGCATTCAATTAGAATCCAATTTGTTCTACACAAAGCTACACATTCAAAGTCACAGAAGGAGCCAAGAGTAGCAGGGAAACAAGTCTTTTATCTCACTGGGGAAAATGTAAAGGTGGTAAGAATAGCAAGGAGAGCCAAGGTCAAATATGTTATTAAGGCGATTGTGCCTGCGCCGGCGGGACTGAGTCGAGCTGGGGAAGGGGGCTCCATCACGGCAGGTCCGCTCAGGAAATTATGTTTTCTTGGGGTGGGAGTTCGTTGATTGTTTCTATATTTGGGAAATTCCTGGGGATCATGGAGGCAGAGATGTGGGAAATGTTGTGCCGAAGTAACGTAACATCATCCATTGACTGGACAAGTTAGATGTCGACAGAGATAAGTCAGTGTCAGACTGTGTCAAAGGTGAGCCTCTGCGACCTCATGTAAACCTTGCAGGAGGTTGGATATGATCTGAGTTTTCTTTGCTTGGGCAGGGCGAGATGCAAACTAACTACACAGATGCTTTATGTAAGAGTTATGCATGTATTGAATAGATTAGTACCTTGTGACTGATTGACACTGAAAGTAGTGTGTCTGGCAAAGTTCATACAGGAGACCAGAGTTCACCTCCCATCGCAGACCCACAATGAACCATGATCTCTCCCTGACCTTAACTTTACCTTAACCAACGTTAATTTGCCATAAGGTGGACTGAACCTACAGAACTCAAACTACCTTTAACCTGCATTCTTTCTAATGGCCAGCAGGGGGTGACTCCACTGGTTTCAAAACGCAGTCCAATTGTTTGCTAGCTTATGAGAAAATGATGCTAATATTTTGAAGACCCAATGAAATGGAAATTCTCCCAGTTTAAATTCTGTGTCCATGTGTCAGTTGTTCATATATGCCAAATATATGTAAAAATCATGAGTATTTTTCCATCAAAATCTGGTCTTTTCTCTCTTTGGAAAACGTTTTTAATTTTTTGATAACATATCCTGAACTTGGGTGCATTTCTAAATTTTTGTCAAATGAAAATACATTCTTGTTTTTTTTGTTTTTTTTTAATGATACAGACAAAAGCATACTATTCATGTGCATCAGCTCCATCCCACGGATAAAACCTGCGTCTGTCCTTCATCAGCAGTACTGTCAGTTTTGGCTCAAACAAACAAACATGAGTTCAAACAAACAAACAAACATTAGTTCATACACAGCTATGGCTTGACTCCAAAAACATTTCTCCCCTGTCTGATTCCTCTGTAAAATCCTCAGGTGTTTGTGAGGGTGGTGGAGAGAAGTCCTCCACAATAGAGATGAAGGTGTCATTGTGAGCATTAGTGGGGGCGAGCATAACACACACTCAGTCCTATTGGCTACTGTGAACATCAATCAATATCTGTGACATGTTCCTGCCTGGATCCCTGTTTTGTTTTTTTCCAGATATTCCATCAATTTATAGAACCAAATGACACTCTGACTTCCGTTTTATGGGCTCTTTAAAGATTTACTACCTTAGTACAGAGTTTTCTCATGAGTTTATGGTCTTTACTGCTGGTTTCACGTCACAACTTAAAGTTCATTAAGTAAATTATGGTCCTGCTTTGCGTGAAATAAACCAAAACCGAGGATGCTACAATGCTTTTGGTCATGGCTATCTGTGATTGAAAAGTTGGCAACCTCAGTCAGGAGAGAGGTGTAGCAATGTACACCCATAACAGCTCGGCTCATCCCTCTTACCTAGTTGTGCTCACTTTCAGTTCCAAATTAAAAAAGACGACTGAACTGCAAAGGCCAAACTCCAGGCTTAAAAACCCAACGAGATAGACGCAAATATGATTCCTGTTTGTACGGAGCGCAGCAGAAAGTAGTTTGATGTTGTTATACTGCCACAAAGTCCACAGACTGAGGAGATCAGTGTGGCTGGATGGGCCAAAAATGTTAAACTTTGACTCAGGAGACTGTTGTCTTATACAACAGTTAACATTTGTTTATTTAAACATGACCACAATCATAGCTAAACCTTAACCAAGCAGTTATTTCAACCAAAACTATGATCTTTGATGTTGTTTTGTTTGAAGTCAACAATAAATGGAATACTCTCATTTAGTCATTTAAATTTAAAGACTTGATAGAGATATTACAAGCAATGAAAACAATTAAAACCTTGAAAACAAGACCTAAGTCGTAATATATTGAATTAACCGTTAAAGTTTAACAAATTAGGAGGATAAGCTGTTTTCTGTGGAGTGGTGGGTGATTTGCTTGCAGAGCCAAAAAGTCACCATCGACCTACTAGTTATATTAGGTCTAAAAATAGAGCTTGAAAACTGCTGAATTCAAATTTTCCCAGTTTATAGCTTGAGTAAGCGTGTACATAGAGGTGTGTAAACGCTGTGCATGCAACATTCAGCATGTGTGTTTGCCTAAGCGACTGTAGCCCCGATGTCCAACTCTGTTGCCCAGTGTACGCGGCGTTGGGTGACGTTGGCTAATGAACAATTTGCCCGTTGAGGTGTGACCACAGGCATTGTGATGGGAGCCACACAGTGGACTACTGATGCAGTGAGCGAGAGAGATAGAGACAGCTGGAGAGAGAGAGAGAGAGAGAGAGAGAGAGAGAGAGAGAGAGAGAGAAAGGGAGGGAGAGTGGGAGGGAGGGAGAGTGGAACTACACAGACGAACCTACACGGGCTCACAGAGACAGTCTCTCCTGCAGCACACACACACACACACTCACACCACTGGCTGTGGATTCTCCATCTTATTCAACACATCTGGAGGTAAGCAGCTGATATGTTTTCGACCTCTCTCTTGCTCTGCGTGTGTGTGTTAATCAGCTGCTTTGCTGTTGGGAACAGGGATGTGTGGCTCTGACTCTTGTATGCATGCTGTTACACACTGAGACGCATCAACACACTGTATTTCCTTTAACACATGTATGAGGGTTTAGGATTAAGAGATCAGGTTGAATCATTTACATGTGTATGTTGGCAGTGTGTTTATGAGTGAGTGTGTGTGTGTGTGTGTGTGTCATCTGGGTAAGCCTGACATGTAAAGATGTTAACATCTGTCATCTCAATGAAGACCTGGCGTTTATATACCATCATGCATCTTAAACACAAGGTTGTGCAGGAATATAAGCATGCATGTGTGTGTGTTCTGGTGTTAGCAAACAAGCCAATGCTCTTGCAAGCATGGATTGTTTGTGTGTGTGTGTGTGTGTGAGTGTGGCTGCACATTTGCATGTGAGTGCAGCACACTCCAACAAGCGGAACGGCGGAGTCCAAGAGGTGCTGAAATCCTGCGGATTAGCGAGACGTCTTTGGCTTCAGCTGTCACCATGGCAAAGGCAGCCGGTGGAACGCCTGTGTTTGAGAGCGTCCTTTATAGCCGACGCTTCCCGCAGTCATCAGCTGTAGGGCTAACACAAGCATCAGCCGGGCACAATTAATGTCATTCTGGAGCACAGGGAGTTCTCATGAGTGGATAAAGTGGAGTTCTTTGGAGGATAAGGATGTTTGAAGAGCCAAACTAATGTGAGCATGAATCAACGAATCAACAAGTTTTCCTGTAAAAGTGAAAGTCCAATGAGGTTATTAATGGTGCTGCTAATATTCTGAGAGGATTTGAGGATGGCCAGAGGAAAACCCAACAGATTAGAACAGCCAGGGATTAATCTTGTTTGTAAATAGCATGACTCAGGGTGTTGTTTGGTTGTAGGGAGGTAAGTAAGCTGGAGTCCTGCCTGTGATGCTGCTCATCTGGACTCATGACCAGAGGTTTGGCTGTTCTCGGACATGCCAGCAGCTCTCATTACAGTCAATAATGTTCAGGGACTATTGACTGTCGCTGTGAATGGTTTCTATCTGTGGATCTGTGCTACACAACTCACAGTCAACTTTAAAATGATGTCAAAAGGAGACTGAACACAAATACACAAGCAGGGCCACTTAAGTGAAATTGCTATTTTTGTACTTAAAAGTCTGCAATATTTTAATGTTTTCTGACTCTAAGTCACTCTTACACCCTTAGAGAAAAAATAAAAGAACACCTTGAAGCTGATTTGCCTAGCTTAACGTGTATTAAAGACTGGAAACAGCTAGCTTGGCTCTGTCCAAACATAACAAAATCAGCTAGCACCTTTTAAAGTTCACTTCAGCGCACACATTGTATCGTGTTTGTTTAATCTGCACATGACTATGAGAAAAAAAAAAATCAGCTGTGGATTTATCAGACAATATCTTGGCAAAAAGCAGCCACCTTCATTGGATTTGTCATCGCCATAAGGTTGCCAGGCAACCAGTGGAGACTCAGTTGGAGAAATAAGTGCATTTAAGTGGCAAACTATTCCTTTAAAATGAATCCGCATTGACACATGAAACATATGTCTGCCTGTGGCAATATATCAGCACACACACACACACACACA
>JAPQLA010000015.1:12653069-12668128 GCA_029822935.1 Naso vlamingii
GGATTCCAATAATGCAACTGACTCTTTTTCAATTACAATATTGATATGTCATGTAATAATCAGTTTTTATTGATAAAAATATTCTAGTGCAATAAACCGACCGTAAAATGAATCCTGGGACATAAAGTATTAAAGGCTGGTGATTTTTCTCAATAGTTTCTGATTAAGAAAGGAGGACATTAATTACTTGATTTTTTTTTTTTTTTTGGTTAATCTGTACATCCCTCTCTTCCACACTGTCACAAGCCAGCACCAAAATGACAACTACAGGGATGGATGGATGGATAGACACTTGTTCATTATGTTAAGCTCCCTAACACCTTATAAAGCCCTTTAAATGTGTTGCTTTATTCAAAATAAGTCCCTGTTGGCTCAAAGCAGCTGGTCGGAGGGAATCTGTGCAGTATTGACATCCCCGCTCAGCGTCAAAGTCAGAAGAGGACAACAGGAAAAAGCCATAAGTTGACTCTTTAGGTGCGAGATATAGAGTGCGATGCTAAATAGCTGCGATCGAAAACACAGAATGAGAGGATGCACATGTGCATACAAACTCAACTGTGAGCGCGGTTCCATATAACCATGGAAATAATGTTAGAGGGCAAATCTCCGGCTTGTAAACATGCACACCCACACAGCATAATGAGTGAAAAACTGCTGCCCACAGAGATGGTCATTTGCAGGGAGGTGAATTACTCGATTATCCTGGACTGTGTCATTGATCCTCAGGCCTCGCTGCACTTATAGCAGGTTTGGCAAATAGTAACGACACAGGCTACAGCCGATTCATCTCCATTTGTGGCTCTCCTCAGTGAAGAGTCTCCATTTCAATCACTTTGGAGCGACACACTCCTTTAATTCAGTTGCCTCTCTTTTTATGTTCATTCTTAGAGACTGTGTTCCTCTTTTCACGTTTCTCTCCTTTGTTAGCTTCTCCTCAGCGGCCTTGTTATGATCATAGTTGTCGCAGCAGGCTTGCAATGCCAAATCACGTCCCTCAGGTTAACTTACAATGGAGACATTTCCATAGAGAAATAAGGCACAGCAAATTGAAGGCCAATAGAAAGCAAGATGGCTGATGGTCCTGAGAGAAGTAGGAGAGTGGGGGCTTCTCACGGACACACACACAAAGTAATTTGAGAGACAGGAGTCTGTTTGCAGAGTTAATAAACGAGGCTCTGGCAGCAAACTCAAATGAGCATCAGGGAGTCTGCCGCAGAGTTTACTCTCCTGGACTGAGACGGCCACAACTGAATGTCAATACGATGTCTTTGTGTCTCTCTCTCCTCTGCTGCCCTTGTCTTTTGCTCTCGTCCTCTCCTCTTTCTTCGTCTCTGCTCCATCGAGCATGCTACAGTGGCAGGCCCCATCTTTGTCAGGAGCAGTGGAACAAAACACAGCAAAATAATGGAAGGGACTTGTAAATTCCCAACAGACACTTTTTATAGTTCTTTTTCACTTGCTCTGCTGCCTGTCAAAGCAGACAACGCTTTAACTAACAGCATGTGTTTGATGTGGTGACAGAAAAGTTAAAGGTCTGATCTGGAATTAAAGCAAGGCGCGAGCGTGATGCTGTTTTGATTCATTCGTATATTAGATAATCAATTTGTAAGCCGAACTGCTAGTTTGCTTACAGTGTTGTCAATAATGTGATTAGTTAATGCAGTTCTTAACAGCTAAATGCTAATTATGATACTTTAAAACAAAAAATGTCTTATTTACACATTAAGCTGCTTTCATAAGACTTTTACTTTCATTGAAGGTATATTGCAAAACTTTGACATAGGGCCTCATTTTGACTTTTCCAGTCCTATTCCTATTGATTGAGACCAATTTCAGGTCATTTGATGCTGTACAGAGTTTGGACAGCTCACCGTTTGACTGCAAATGCTAATGCTAATGCTAATGCAAGTGAATGGACCCAGTGGCATTCTCTACTAAACTCTGATTTAATACTCCAGTGCACCCAAGGTGAGTCAAATCTGACGACAGTCTATTGAGGCGAATATGAGCATTTGTAAAATAATTTTAGAAGTCAAACTATGGCTGAATTTCTTTGATTTGTGGTGCTGGTTAGGATTAGTAGCAGCAGGAAGTAAATAGTTCAGCAGCTTCCTGTCACTATTAATGCTAACCAGAGCCACAAATAAAAGAGATTCAGCCGTCGTTTGACTTCCAAAATTGTGAACTTTCGAATTTGCCTCAACAGACTGTCATCATATGCGACTTGCTTTGGGTGTAGAGTGTTTAATCAGACTTATGTAGTGGCTGCTGTTGGCTTGCTACTGTTGCTATTGACCTGCACCAGCATTAGCATCCATAGTGAAACAGCGAACTGTCCAAACTCAGTACTGCATTAAATGAACTAAAATTGGTCTCTATCAATAAAAATGGGACTGGAGAAGTCGCAAATGAGGCACTTTGTCAAAAATTCATAGTCACATGATTATGTGTACATGACAGTGGATGCATATAGTGACAAATCTATCTAGAATTATGTTCAAGCTCTGCAACGTTGCTACACTCTAAGTTGTGTTTTAGTGTCTCACAGTATATAACTTACAGTTTTTTTTGGTTAAAAACTTCAGTGTTTTGTTTCAGTCTCACAGTTCTCGTTGTTATATTTATGCAAAAGCTGGCAGCTGTTTTAGAGCAAAAAGCTCTGACAAAGTTTCTGAACACTAACTGCCCAACACCAAACTGCAGACAGACAAAGTGAGTGTCCATATGTGAACACAGTGGAGCCATTAGCTACTGAAGACTCAGATATTTCCCACAGGAGTTGCTGAGAAGAAACCCAGAGTTAAAAGAAGAGCAAATCTTGGACTTAACCTTTATGAAGTGCACAGACAATGAATTCTAATAATATAAAGTATCTCCTTAATGTGTAAACATATTGCTTGCTGACAAGTTCATCATATCAACTTAAACTGATGAAATAGTATTGTTATGTTGTATTTATAATAGCTGTTCATTGTATCTGTATCTATTCAAATCTTCAGGTGGATCTTAAGATATTTTACAATTATTATCTTATAAACATGCAGGAATTTATGTTGTAAAGTAAAAGAAGTGCTCTGCATGTCACGAGTTTTTCATTTCACCACGCTAGGTGATAGTGACGTGTAATGTGAGAATGTTAGCCAAGATAAATTATGCATATCCTGACACTGTCTAAATAATTTATAAGTCACACGTCAAATCAACAAAAAGGCAATCAGGGATGGAGAATAATTTCCACCAAGCTTCACAACTAATTAAAACTAACTTTGGCAGCCTTTGTTTCAACCAGACCCTTTTCCCATTCTATTCAAATGCAGTGTTAAATACTTTGTTGGTTTACAAATGTCTTAAAGAAGCCAACAAAGTGAGCATGTGTGGGTGCGTGTGCTGACTATAGAACAGTTCAAGTGGGCGGACAAGCGCACAACTGCACGAACAAGCCGAGTCAGATCCAAACTCATCTACAATCGTATCTCTGCACACAAAACATGTGAGTGTGTGTGGGTTGGCTGGTGCAAGCTGGAGCACACGGGCGTCTAAAAACAACCTCACATCACTGGAAGCTGATTTTCATGCTGTTCAGTCAAAAATGCTAAAACCAGAGATCGTGTGGGAAGCTCTATGTTTGACACCCTCTAGTAGTCAGTCTTCATATCTCAGCATCTGACTGTGTATCCAGAATGGCTCCATCCCTCCGGGCGAGAACAGAGGGGGAGATGGCAGGTCAAGTTGCAGCTCTGCTGATGAGTGAGGACGAGCCTGACACTCTTATGGTAGTGGTGGATTAATCTTGTGTTTGTATACAGGAGGAAGCCGCTAAAACTTGAGAGAGCAGAGAGGTGACTCGTAAATTAACTTGTCAGAGAGAGAAGGACCTGACAATAAGGAAAACGTGTGAAATATCCCTCAAAGAGACTGAGAGCACGACAGAGAAGCCTGAGAGAACTTGAAGGTGATATTGAATTTCTGTGAATATTGATGTTTCTGCACCACACAAACAGATCTCTCTCCTCCAGCGTTAAAGAACAAATAAATCTGAGATTGAAAGAGAGCAAGGCCAAAGCAAGAGGTGGGGGTGGGGGGGTTTAGTGGGGAGTTAAGTCCAGCTAAAGCATACAGGTTGTTGTTCTCCCAGGGGAAATTCCTCCTGTGCTCCAATCTTTTCACTAAGGCAACAGGCTAGTGACTTTGAACCACTCGGCACTCCACAAAAGAAAGAGAGGTCCCTCTATTCTTATGTTGGCAGCCCGGGCCCTAATTCTTTACCACCCCCCCTACCCTACTCACACACACACACACACACACACACTTGACCATTCCTCTCTGAATAGATCACATATAGATGGACGGTCTTTCTCTAATTGGTCAGTCTGTGCAGCTGGCCAACCACTACGACATAGCATGCATGTGAGCAACAGCACTGACCACCACATCTGACAGGACACCACTAATTGTTGGTTGTCCATAATACTTGAGCTCTTGTTGTGATTTTGCGGTGGGTGACATTTTTTTAGCCTGCTAACTTCAGCAGTCACTTGTAATTGGGGTGGCATCGTTTCTATACTCAATTTGCTTTTACAGTCTGGAAAAACAGCTGAAAAGCAGGCCACACTCTGAGAGACAGAAACTTTGCCTGCTCCAAGAAAAGAAAAATGAACAGATGTAAATTCTATGAAGTTTCCAACAACTCAAATTTAGCTGTCCAGCGAGCGAATGAAAAGTGTGTCACTCGGTGTGTTCTTGTCTTTTAGGTCATTCTTGCCGGAGAGCCAGCCAAACTCGCCTCGGGGAGCAGGGGGATGGAGAACAACATGTGACTGATTCGTGCGCCACTGTCGACAGCATGCTTCGTCTCCTCCGGACCTTGGCTTTCTGCTTCTGGGGTGTTTTGCTACTTCACAGGCAGGCTGTGGCTGATGAAGAGGCTGCTTGGGGACCGACGCCATCAAGAGACAAAACACCTGAAAATAAACAAACTTCTTCCTGGTGGCCAAAGTGGCCAGGAATATTCCGTTTGCCCTCACACTGGGGATCAGACAGTAAAAAGGAGGCTGCCACACTGCCCACAACCGTCAGCAGACTGACAGAGCCAATCAATTACTCACAAGACAACTCGGGTTCCGGGGAAGGGAGCGTTTCTGAAGCCTCTGAACCACCCACCACTTTGACTCAGGGGCTCCTAACCAGCGTGACAAGGATAGGAGCAGAATCACTTCCCACAGGGACATCAGATTCTCCACACAGTAGCCGAGCACAGAGCCACAATGATACTCTTGTTTCAGACTCCTACTCTGCAACAAGCAGTTTTATCAGAAATACTCTGTTCATCAACAGTCCCACCAGCGCAAGCACCCCTGAGCAAAATGCAGCACATACCCACCCACCACAGGGCACCACACGAGCAGCCGGACACAGTATGGGCGCCACTCCACAACACCTCCCAAACAAACTCACTGGTAAAGAGGATGCTGACAATTTTACGCAGAAGATCTCTTCGACAATAGCACCAGAAACTACGGTTCCCACTGCTTTGACATGGGCAGAGGTCCAAACCACAACAACCATTGCAGGGCTGGTGGAGACTGCACAGACGCCCTCAGAAATTATGTTTGTCAGCAAAAACCGCGATCAGACTGTTAGTATTACCCTCCACGATGGAGAGGCTGCAATGACAGGAACTCACCCCACTCAGGGTGAAGCTGACCTGGGCTTCTCTGAGGCCAGGTCAGGGCCCGTGGAGGAACAGCCGGGGGTAATCACCACTGCCATGGGGATCGATCTCAAACCAGAGCCGCAATCCATAACAAGCACAACTCAGAGCCAAAGGGTCAACGTCCCAATAGCAGGAGGTAAGCAAAGTTAAAGAAATCAATGGTGGTTGCATTGACTCAATAGATGTGATCAATCATGCGCAGACAGGTCTTAAGTGTTCAATAGGTGGCTGTCAAAAGGCTGCTGACAGTTTTGCTTGATCAATGACGTTTCTGACATGGTAAGTAGTCAAAGGTCTGACATTAGCATAAACCCAGATCATGTTCCACTCTGTCAATAATCGTTAAATACCAGACTTAAGTCAACTTTTACATGATTGCACTGATGGGTTGTGTGTTGTTAAACATTTTTAGAGAGAGCATCTTAAAGGTGTAGTTAGGATTTTTTTTTTTTATGTGGTGTTCCTCGGTGGCGGTTGTGATGGATCAACATCAGCTCAAGCTACTGATCCTGTGGACGAAAGTCCAAAAGTCAATGAAAAAATCCCATTGCTTTTGTGTTGAGGGAACCAGGGGGACGCTAACTTCCTGGTTTGCCCACAAAAATCATCACCTCTGCGGCACAAAAAAAATCTTAAATAATCCCTTTAACAGTCTAATGAGTTTTCGAGCATCAGTTCCACTCCAACATTGCACAGACCATTACCTCCGTCAATGGAAGGTGAGTGCATTAGATTGAATTCTTCTCGATTCTTCTTCTTCCTCTCTCGGAGTTCTGTTCTCCATGGAGCACAAAAAGGGAAAGACGACAAGCTGAAGCAGCTTCCTGTACCAAAGGATTTCAGGAGACTCTGACACGACATTGAGGCAAAACCTCCGTCTTCATGCCCTTCCCCCAGCGCTGGTGGCTGTCTGGTGTCTGTGTACTTAATGGGTCTTCAGAGGACCGTCCTCCTCCAGGTGCAGACGCATTTATCATGTCGGGTCGGAGGTTGAGCCAGGAAACGATGAGTCGATTCTTCTCAGTCAGGGATCCTCAGTGTCCAACTGATGAAACCAAGTTTATTTGGTGGATGAAGACACTGTCGCGTCTGCATTTTTCCCTCAGCGTGTGTACGACTTAATAATATTCTGCTTGTGCATAAAAATGAGCTAAATGCTGCCATCCAACCACAAATATCTCTTAATTTTAACATTTGAATTAATTTTAGACAAAAGTTTATACTGCACAACACGAGGCAAAATAATAATAAAGCAGTTAATCCAAACAATTAGTTTCACCATTTTTACAGTTCACAGTGAATTTGGTTCTAACAATCAAAATAAAGCATTAAAAACAACAATATCCGTGTTGCACTGATACCAAAATGTTTTTTAAATGTATTTTGTAAAGCAACAATCTGAAAACAATATCTTAACACATTTTTTTGTTTTGTTTTGTTTCTCACTACACCTGTTACATTAAATTATCCCTTAAAATATGTTTTTGATGCTTAAATTTCTCATTGAAACAAGTTTTAGCTAATCTCATGTTAAGACTACAACACATTCCTCCAGCCAATAAAATGCGGCATTGTCATAAAAAAATAGAGGCGGATGTCATTCTTTATTTTTCAGAGCTCTTTACGGACTTATCTTTCATGTGCGATCCAATCAAAAGCTCGGGAACAACCTGGAGAGGGATCTTCGAGATTAAATTGTTTTGTTCACTTTTTTTCGAGGTCAACAATGGACTCTGGGCTCTTGAATACTTACAGATAGGGATACATTCTGCATAAGTCCATTAGAATATAAACGGTTTCTTGGTCAAAAATAAAAGTTGAGGTTGAACGCTTTTTTGCAGTGTTGGAATTGAACTATTCCACATCTTGTATCTCCAAAACTGCTTTGCGCTGCTTGTATTGAGAGCGTAATATTCTGTTTTGTCTGCGGCGCCCCGTGTTGTGTCTGCGCTTGTTTTCAGTTGTGCATTCAGACGAGACGGGGCCTTGGCCTGAGTGGGGGGGGCTGCCATGGAAGTGTATCAGTATTCCAAGCGCACACTCAGCGAAACCACCGCTGCTCCTGTGGGACCATCCGCTCGCCAGTCGCTGCTCACGGATGCTGAACATGCTCCTTGCCATTTAGCCTCCCTCCCTCCCTGCTCCCCTCCTCCTTTTGCAATCTTTTTTGCCTCTACAAACACAAATCCCTGTCACTTTTTCTGTCATGACATGTCAGCGAAAGCTTCTTTGAAGGTCGAAAAATGTCTTGACAGGGATGAGAGGCGGTTCTGGTCATCCATGAAGAAATGACAGCCAATAGAATCTGGTGCTTTATGCGGCCCAGTATTCTGTGAGGTGTAGCTTTGCAGCGAAGTCTTGCAGTGTTTAAACGATTACACCTTGCCAAAGGACACAGGAGGAGACTAATATAAAGATGAAAGCACAGCACCCCTGCATTATCATACATTACCCTGGTGTGAATATTCTATGTGTTTCCTGGGATTTATTTTAAAGCTGCATCGTTTCCCTGCTGGAGGTGTGGGACATCTCCATGGCACAAACGAGTGGATTTCTCATTGATCCAGAGAGCATCTGCTGTGTGCCGATGCCCTTGAGGAGGCCGTCAGGTATAAAATAAAAACAGTGACGTTCTGCACGTGTCAAATCCTCTACGAAGCGACACTCCAACATCCGGCAGCGAGTGCAATCATAAGGAGAGCAGGAAAAAGGGTGAAGAACTGGGAGGTGAAGCTGATGCGATTCAAAAGCACAGCCACTGCTTCCCTTCATCCTGCTCCTTCTTCCCCTCCTCCAACCTTTTCCATTATTGTATGCTGCACTAACCGGCAGCGTCAAGACTAGACCCTTAACACACTCCATTAATGCATCCGAGGCTATATTGTCTCTGTGATTAGAGCGCTATGCCAACGCGCTAAAGCACAGTCATTGACAGATAAAATGATTAAGGGAAGCAGAGCATGTGACATGCATATCTGATGTTCTGCTATAGAAATTGCATTGAAAAAGGGGCTTAAATGCAAATAGAGAAGACTGTGGTGACTTAAATACAGTGTTAATCTTCTCATAATGACTTCTTTGACCAGACGAGACGATGAGTTCAGAGAAACTGGATGGATTAGGCCTGTTTGTTTTTAGGATTTAACCCACTGCACTCAGGCTGAATCATTCTGACTAATGCGAATAAGCAATTACAGAACAATCTGGATTATTTCTCACCTTTATTCAGATTGATTTTTCAGCAAGTCTTTTACAGCGTAATGGACTTAAGGCAAATCTCTGAGTAACTGTCTTAAAAATCAGCCTAATTAGCAACAATGTGATGCAATTATGTGCAAGATCAAGAAAAAATCCAAGATCACAGCATCACGTTTATCTAATTATGAGCATCCGCCTCTCTGCTTCACTGCTATCCAACTTATCACTCTGAGCTCGGTGTGTTTGCTACAGACTCACACATGTACTCCTTCACAAACTCTCGCCGGGTTTATGTAGATAAAGCAGAGTGTAATGGAGTGCGGCGTCATCTTTTGTTTATTATTTCTGGAAGCTGAAGATAATGAGGAGCTTCTGAAACACTACACTGAATATCTACCACACCAAAATGGCCAATAGTTGGACTCAATTAAATTGCCAACTGTGGGCGCTGCTTTGAATCCTATTTGGGCTTCAAATCTTGATGCAACCTCAATTTTCGTTCTATGTTCATGTGAAGAAATATCCGTTCACAGCCTGAGATAAAGACGACTCACAGAATGATTCTTCTTCAACTAAGGAACTCAGAGAGAACGTCGTACTTCATAGACACGACGGCCAAAAGACTATTCTAATTAGCTCGACAGTGAATTGACAGTTCAGCAAATGTGTGTTGTCGAGCTGTTCAATACGTAAAATGCAAATCAACTCCCTCCACCTTCCTGTCATCCCCTTTCTTTTAGTTTGCTCTGTCAGCAGAGTCTCTGTAGCTGCTCATCACTAATTTTGCTTGTGATGAGCTTAAGAGTTTCACTCTGTGTGCGTGAGTGAGTGCACATGTTTACTGT
Organism: Naso vlamingii; assembly: GCA_029822935.1. Taxonomy (NCBI): domain Eukaryota; kingdom Metazoa; phylum Chordata; class Actinopteri; order Acanthuriformes; family Acanthuridae; genus Naso; species Naso vlamingii. Next base: position 12,662,826 of record JAPQLA010000015.1, read on the forward strand.
CCTGATATCTCATTTGTAGCAGATCGTGTTAGATGCTGTAATTTAATCTACAGGCACATCGCAGTGTCTCTGCAGACGCAGATGGAGCAGTGATCCAGCTGAGCTGTACTGTATCTCGACAAACAACGGCCTAACTGTAAAAACCAAACAGCCGTGACAGCAAAACACTTCAATACTTGACTTCAAAACAAAAATACCTCTGACTTACGTAATGTGAGAACTCTACACTGCTTTACCGTCCAATGTTTCAAAAAAATTACAACAAATTCTGCCAATTAGTCATATTTTGGTCAGATATATAACTTTATCAACACGTCCCCTTGGCTCGACAACTGAGTAGGTCAACTGCACAAAACTCCCACAACTCTAGAAACGACCATTAGAATATTGTCTTCATCACAGAACATCTCCATGGCCAATTGATTTTAAAATTATGAGTCTTGCGTCATTCATATTTAACTAGCTTGAAGTTTTCTTTCTTGCTCTTTTGGCCAATAGCTACACTTTGTTTCTTTCAGAAATATTTTATTAGACTGCTTAGAAACTTACAACTGTTACATTTTTAAATATGAAGCTCAAGAAAGATTTATAGTGGAAAGGGACACCTTCGAAGCCTTTGAATGAAGACTCGTTACTGGACTCAGATTGGCCTGAAAGGCCGTGAGCTTTGAAACAAGACTTTATTTATCTTTATTTATTTATCTCTGTTACTCATCACTCTCACTCTCTTTTGGATCTCCAGCAGTCTCGAGGCTAACAATGCAATAAGGCAGAATTTGCTTTGGAGACTTGCACAACTTAAATTGACTCAGGCACTATGAGTATGACCTGGATCATACTGTACGATAGTTGCTGCATTGCCTCAAAGCCATTACGATTGTTTTTCTAGCTCATTATTTCTCCCACTAGCCTTCTGCCTTAGTAGCGTTTTATTAATATTCATTCTAAAGCCATAAACAAACACTGTACCCGGCATCCCAGGCTTCATTTTCAGCTTTTCCCAACAGATTCTCTTACTGAATACTGCCTCAAATCTCATCGAGTCCATCATTCATTTATAAGTGCTGCCTGCACTGTGTTGTAAAACATTCACACCCTGCACACAAGGCTGACTTCGACAGCATATTTTGTGAGCGTACCAAAGGAAAAACGGAATGATGTGGCTCCGTCATGTTGTCATTATTTCGTAATTCTCTCTGTGTCTTGGTGTCTGCTTTCTCTCTTGGAGCTCTTTATGAAATGCTTTCCCTTGTTTGCCTCCGCTTTATCACGCTGGGACAAACGATTATACGAGGGCTCTGGATCTGAGATGGACCAGGATGCACACACACATCAGGATGTCAATGTAATTAGACTACAGAGGGCCAGGCCACTGCGCTATGGATGACTGGCTACAACTAAGTGGATGATAGGCCGACCCATTTGACAGAACTGGGTTAAGAAATATAGACCTTCCCTTTTTTGCAGTGTGAAGTCACAGACATGCTGAATGTAGACAACAGGAAGGGTTAAACTTCCTGTCGGCAGGCGCCTGATTTGCTAATCTGTTTTCCTCAGACGACTTGGAGCTGCAGAGTTGTCCTTGAATTGTATTTCTGATTGCTTTGAGATGCCTCAGAGGTTAAACTGCATGTGTCTTCCCAGAGCTGCCAAGCAAAGTGGATGAGGAGGCTCAGAAGGCTGAGGAAGGTGTGGTCCCTTTAGCAGACAGGGATGGTGACACTGGTTTGGCAGACATTTCCACAGCATCCGCTAAGCTGCTAATACCGTCCCTGCCGCAGAGCACAGGTGAGCAAACAGATCCCTTAAATACCAAACACAAAAACAGCCTAACTTACTTCAAAATCCCATCCACTGCAAACATACTGCACAGAGGACAACTCCAAGGACTGCAGGTTTCCTTTAGAAGCTGTTTCAATATCAGTAAATCTGTTGGTGGACGGGGAAAAACACTTACACTGCATCCTTTGCCTAAGGCCACTAATTGCTTCCAACGGGAACAGAAAACTGCTCATTCAAGCTATGATTTTTCTGGAAACCCCTGAGGACAGAAAAGACGGGGGAACAATGCACACCCAGTAAACAAATGTTCCCTTGTACATCTTTTGGATAATCATCGATCTGTTGACAACGGCTGCCTTTAAAAAACTGAAAACACACCGAATATTGATGAAGTGTTGGCCAATGGCGGCAGAGTACTTGAAAATGTTGTTGCACACGTCCACATCAGTCAATAAAGCATGACGGCTTATTGTGTTTTGGAATCTATTCGTTACAGCAGGAAGTCAAATCGCTATAATTACTGATGTGTTATTACCTGGCAAGAGATCGAGCATATGCGGATGAAAATACTGTTAAAAAAAATTATAGATTTTTTACTATTAAAGGATCATAGCGGTCTATTTTTGACTCTGACTCCTCACCATTAGCAAATATTGCCTCTATATTCTGTCTTCCACAAATATTGTTAAAACAGAAGACCATGATATGTAGGAACACTGATATGGTTTTTTAAGTGTGTTTCCATCTGTTTTTATGCACGTTTTCAATGCGTGTGCAGTGAACTTGAGTTAAAACGCATAAAATTTGAAAAGGCAAATGTCACTGTAACTAAGAAAGATAAAGAACATTACCAGATGTATTTTTGTCTTTGATCATGAACCTGATTTCTGGTAAAAAAAAAAAAGTTCACTTTCAGCCCAGTTCACAGGAGCAGATGTAACCCACATTACCTCTCCCAGAATAGCCGATGTTGTCATGTGATTTTTTAAAAATAGACCTGTCAAATGTGCCATTTGCTGTTGATGGGACGCTACGGGGCTCGCTAGTTTGGTATGTCACCTGCCATTTGAAAGTGTGTTCCCCGAAGCAAAAACCTGTTGTTTATATCGGCAGCACATAAACAAATTTACAGTTATCACACAAACTCTCCCCATTTGATTTAATGGACCCACGGCAGGTGCAACTGTTAGAGAAGCAGATAAACTCTCAGCCTCAGGTTTCCAACACACACGTACGGCTCGTCTTCAGTATGCGCGATCTCACTTCTCCATGAGCTGCAACTAAATGGCTTTTTTCTGCGGTGAGCCAAATTGAAAACGAATGCAATCTGATGAAAAGTACATGCAACTGTCAACTTCTTGTTGCAGAATTGGCACGAAAGCCAATTAAAGGTGTGTGTGTGTGTGGTTGTTGCCAATGTTACATCAGATGATCCTTCACCTTTATTACTTCATCTGGTCTACAGATTAAGGTGCTTCAGGTGAGAGCTTTTAAGATTTACTGGGAAAATCCAAAGAAATAAAGATATAAATTCTGCCCTGCACCTTAATAGAGTTTCCACTGAGACCTGAATGAAATTAGCACTCACAAGAATTGATCTGAGAGGCAGTAATGTACTAGAGGTTTGCTGATTTTCAGAAGATTAGTGTTCATTTATTTTTAAGACTTTGTGCTTGTGCTTTGTATTAATAATTAAGTAAATCATTGTCCTACGACAGCTCCATAATTTTAAATTCTTTTGATTTAGACTGAATTTTATACAAAGTATTAACAGTAATCATCACTTTATAGCTGCAGGCATTCTGAAGAAGAGTGATATGCAGAATACTGCCGTGTTGATTAAATGAAACCTTGACAGATGATTTTTTTTTTTTGCCATGCTAAGTTAGCTTAGCGTGCTTGATGGACTGACACCAAATCACAGACTGTCATGTTTCCAAAGGATGAATCTTACTGCCTTTGGTGAGCTCCATCATAAGGTTAATTTAAACTTGGCTAACACTTTCATGCAAGGCCAAACACTTGCAAAATGAACAACATTCCTATATTTCTCAGCTGCACTTTGTGTTATGTGCTAATACGCCAATGTTGGCATGCTAACATGCTAAACCAATATAGTAAATATGGTAAACATTTTATGCTCTAGACATCAGCTTGTTAGGATTACAACTGTAAATATGTTGCGATGCTACCTAGTCTTAGCATTTAGCTAAAACTGCTTTTGTACTTACGTAAACCTCACAGAGCTGCTAGCATGGCCGTAGTTTTATTTTAGCAAAGACATAAATTTGACCACTTGGGGGCAGCGGGAAAACATTGTGTGATTAAACATCCAGCCAAATAACTTTTTTGGGGGTCATTTTTGCCAACTGTGGAACAAAAACTCTATATTTATTTTTTTAAGTAGATGCTCCTTCACCAGCTAAGAGTTAATCATGTGTCAAATTATATTTGAGAAAATACCTCCCACACATTACACAACTTTCCATTAAATCACAAAAAATGTAAATATACAAAAATCACTTGTTTACTAGTTTAGCCTACTAAGGGTTGTTGTACTGTTTTTGATTTAGAATACGTCAAATGGGAAAGCAAAGTTAGAAATTGCTTCCTGGATGTTTTACACAGTGTTCCACTGTTTTAAAATCAGAATTTGCAGTTAAAATGAGCACTCAGTTGGTGTCCTCGGGCACTTTGCTTTTGAGGCTGTCTGTCTACTGTAGATACTGTCTAGCATGAGAGACTTGTTCCCACAGGAATGTGTCAGATGACCGAGCAGCATGCAGTGGAACGTAACGCTCTGATCCATCCCTGCGCTGTAGCCGCCGCATACCAGACCCTGTCCGTGCTGGCCGCCCTGCCCGCCAGCTTAGATGTGACATTTATCAGCATGAGGGAGGCAACAAAACATGGCACTAATTCAATACCCGTCACGTTTTCCACTCAGCCTGGCTGAGTGGCATCCAAATCATCACTATCACATAGAAAAGTAAACAAATGGACGGACACATTATTGGCAGGACTCTGTACTGAACACCACCTACTTTATCAGAGCCCCCCACATTCAAAATGCCTGCAGCTGTGTGTTTGCTTTACACTCTGGACACATTTTCCACACAGCTACTGTCTGTTTTGACAGCATGACATTATCAGTGCAGTCATACAGTGCAGGTTTCTTAGAGCACAGGCATGATTAATGTCATAACTTTAAACAAGATTAAACTGCTCCTCTGTAAAGATGACGCCTAAGTTTCAATGCCTTTGTTACCAATTTAATATTGATTTTAAACCAAAACACAGTCACAGTATTGTTCCAGTGTGGTGTTACAAGTAATAAATGTTGTCACTACTGATTCGTCCATTTATGAACCACACTAGTGGCACATTCCCAAAAAAAAACTATATCCAGGCCCCTCAGACTGTATTTAAAGGGATTCGCCAACCTTTTTTCTTTTTGTTATTTTCCTCCCTCCTGAGTTCCAGACAAGAAGACAGATCCCATTCTTTGGACTGTGTGTGCA
>JAPQLA010000015.1:12680070-12693281 GCA_029822935.1 Naso vlamingii
CACGCCTGGCATCACGTAAACAAACCGAGCACTCAGCACTGAAATGTATGGAGGCTGTGTTGATGTTGCATGTTGATTTTTTAATGTTAAATTACAAATACATTGTTGAAATTCCAATTTCAACTATTTGAAATTGGAATAATGTTGAAGTTTGGTTTTGTCAGCTATGGTCTTGTGTCCTGATTGCAACGTGTAAAAGCCCACAATCAATTTAGCTCTCACACTCACAAGCTAATGCTAGTTTGCTCACAAGCTAACTGCTAATTAAGCAATCGGTGGATAAAGCTATTAGAATAAAATTGCTCTGAATGTTTTGCTGCTTTTGGTGAAGTTTTTGATTCTCGGCATAGACGGAGGCGAAGACAAACTCGCCTCATGTGTCTAATCAGACATCTTTGGCTAATTTGCTGACCAGCTTCTAACCTCTAACATGCTTCCTAGCATAAGCAAACCATAACGGCTTTCTGGCTACTGTATCTTCTCCTGAAATACATGACTGCATTGCATTGTGGTAGAAATTTGTAGGGTACATCGTCTGCTCAGTGGAAATTGCCGTGCATTCTGGGTATTTTAGAGTGAACTATATAATGGTTCAAATTAACTGCTGAGAATTCAGACACTACTACAAAATGGCAGCCACACTATAAAGTGCGCTATTTCTGTGAGAGGGAATGGTTTCAAACACAGCTACTGTGTGTCAAAGCTTGGAATTTCCACCATATTTTATCAGTAATGCAAACTCTCCCACACTTTCTCTTTCTGATAAAATCAGGAAACCTCTACTCAATCACTTAACTTTGGTCCTGATCTTCTCACACATTTTCAAATACAAGCATTGGTCATAAGATGCACATCAACAAAAACACCCACCAGTACGATGACATCCACCCCAGCCTGCACCAGCAGGTCCAGTCTGTACTTGTCGTCCTCTCTGGTGCCGATGGCGGCGCCACACAGCAGCTGTTTGCGTGAGTCTTTGGAGGCCAGCGGGTAATCTCTGTTCTTCTTCAGATCCGTCCTGGCAATGATGGCCACCAGCTCATCGTTATTATTTACAATGGGAAGCTTGCCTAGAAACAGAAAAGTAGAAGTGATGTCATTTAATTACACGAGAGACAAAATACAACTAGTAAAAGTTCATGTCAAGCCTTAATTTTTATTCACCTTTTTTACTGCGCTGCAGAATGTCATTGGCTTCTTTCAGTGTAACACCGGCTGGAGCTACAACCAACTCATCCCTCTTCGTCATCGCCTTTGACATTTGTGTGAAGATAATCAAATGAGTGATGTGAATACCCTTTAAACCGATGGACATTCAGTTTCTTAAAAACACAAAAGCACTCACCTCCTCCAGAGGTTTGTTATGGTCTTTCTCAGAGAGGAAGTCGATATCTCTGGAGGTAACAATGCCCACCAGTTTGCTGCCCATTTTGCCTGTCTCTGTGACAGGAATACCAGAGAAGCCATGTCTGACTTTGGCCTCAAACACGTCTCCGACTGTGTGGCGCGGACTCATCACCACTGGGTCTGTGATGAAACCCTGCTCGAACCTCTGTAAACCAAGAGACAGCAAGCAAAACACTGTCAATCTCTTCTGATCTTCACTTTATTCGTGCAAAGCAGCAAAAAGCAGAGCCAAACCAAACAAAACCCGCAGGACAAACAACAAATAATGGTTAATATGCAAACACAACCAAACAACAGACAAACACAAACAAAACACACAGAAAAATCCACACATATGGAAGACAATTACCATGGCCTATACAAAGACAAGATGACAAGAGAAGTTAGCCTCGTGGTTTGTATGAGTTATGGTGACGATGGTTTGTGCTTTCAGTGTGTAAACAGACTTGCACAGAAAAGGTGATGACAACAAGACAACAATTAAGACAACAAACACAATCATTGAGCATTTGACCAAACTACAAAACACTGAATAAGATTCTGTAAACAGTTCTTTGTACATATGAAGGATAAGCATAGCTTACCTTGACCTTGCGGACCTCATTGGCTTGGAATTCTGGTGTGCAGTTGTGGTGAATAATGCCGATGCCTCCCATTAGCTACCGAGGACAAAAAGAACCAAGATGTTGATTTTAGAAAGAAGCAACAAAAAGAAAAACAGTCTATGTTTCAGCAGTTTTGGTAAAGTGGCATCTTACCGCCATGGCGATTGCCATGGCTGACTCTGTGACTGTGTCCATGGGGGAGGAGATGAGGGGGGTCTTCAGTGTGATCTTCCTGGTCAGCGCTGATGTCAGGTCCTATGGGACAAGAAGGAGGGCCAATGTGTGTTTTTGATGTCTTCACTATGAGGAGTTTGGTTCTGTTATTTTGCATTTGAGCCAGCAGGGGGCAGACTGAACTTGGCAGATGCAGGATACAGCATGGATGTGTCTCCAAAAGGTTTCATTGACACATAAATTCAAATGACAGGAGGCCAGTGAGACAAGTTGTCAAGTATTTTGATTAATTTTCTTTTAAAAAATAAAGTACGTAATTTCTGCTGCAGCACATCATTACGGGTTGGTCTGCAAACAAAATAAAATCCATGCTGTGGCTGAAAACAGTCCTTCCTCTCAGAGAATGAAACCTGAAAGTCTTGAAAATGGAAATATGCCATTTGACTGTATCTCCAACAACCACATTTAACTTTCACATCTTTTCAGAACAGCCAGCGCAAGACTGTGTTATCTTCAGTTTGTGTGTGTGTGGGAAAACACACATGGGAAACCAGCAAATGAGCTCCACGCTGTCCAAGCTTTTACTCCTTATCGTGGCAGACATAAACTATTGAGGCTTTTCTCAGGGGTTCATGGTAACGGTGAGAGAAATCAGCTAACACCTGCAGTGACCAGTTGAAGCCAGCTGAGAGTTTGGGCAGAAGAACAGAAACATTACAGGTCCGGAAAGTTTCTCACAAGAGTTTAAAAAGCTGTCACACTGCATAAAAGCCAGGAACTTTGCTGTAAATTAAGTCCAATCTCCTGAGTTGCTGTGTGAACGTGAACTTCTCCTTTCAAAGTTGTAACTGAGGCCAAATGCGGAATCATTTGTGTTATTCAAGCTTGAATGGGTTCACTATCCAGGGAAAAACTAGGACAAGAACCACGATTCTGCAGACACAACTAACCATGACAACATGGCGGAGCAGGCGAGCATCTCACACCACAAGGAGAGCTCTCTTTAACTCTGACAGTGATATGGAGAGATAAGAGATATCAAATGAATCATAACGTCCCGAGATAAACGAAGCACAAGGGGATTTCATCTAAAGCCCCTAGATTAACTCTCCCATCATCTGCTGAGACAGTCTGGATGAGCAACCAACCAGACATGAGTGTAAACACACGGGGGAGGGAGCAGCCAGTGTGTGACCACATTGGGCAAAAATAGCAGAGCAGCAGGGAGAGAAGAAATGCTGCAGACGCCCTTAAACTGGCAAAAACAAAAATGCTTTTGTGAAATCTGTGATTATGAAAATGAGGCTGAGTCTGGAAAAGGCAGGTCTGTTTAACTGTTTTAAGGCTGATGGGATCAGATATGGCTCAGTGAGGAACGGGGAGTCTGCTGACACTAACATCTCTATATTTATCATCACGGGTGTGTGTAAAAATGGCTTGCTAGTTCTTCAAAATACACAGAAATGTCTCTGCTCAGATTAGACAGTTTAATGCAACAATCCAATGAAACAATAACAGACCTTAAGATTCTAGGGCCCAACCAGTATGGGATTCTTTGGAACAACGCGGATACTGATATCAGGAAGCTAGAAAACTGGTGTTACAGTTTTGAAATAATGTTTGTGTTAATCATGCGCACATGATTTTACAACAAATACTTCATTCCAACCCAGGCCTAACTCTCTTTTTTTTAAATTTTAAATAAAAAATAAAATAAAAATTTCAAAAAACAAATTAAGAAAGGGAGAGATGTTCTGATCACAGGAATGATCATCTGCTACCCCGTCCCAACATGACAAAGGTGCTGCAGCATCCTCCATGTAAGATTAAAAACTCCTGCAGCCGTATTTTAAACTTGAAACAATTGTCTTTGTTTAACGTACCAGGTCATAAGAATTGTCGCTAGATGTGCCTGTAATATAATTTTTTGTGCAAGCATACAATAAATGCAAGAGGGCTGAATGCCCAGTGAACACATCACTGGACTAAAAGTTACAGTAAAGCATCAGTATGTCTCTGACCCCATCCCAGAAGGCTTTCACAGCTGGGCAATGCCACAGGAAGTGCAGAGAGTGCCCGCCTCTCCACATCCATGCCAGCAGAAGCCTGAAAGGGACTGATTCATCTTTTAGCCTGGAGGGGGTAATTTATGTTCTGTGCAGTATTTTCATTTGTATTACTCTAAATCTTACACATGTAGATGGAGATACTGAGTGCTTCCATATTCTATCCCATTCATGTGAGGTGAGTGAGATGCCAAGGGCCTGCTCCCAGTTCTTCTGTGATTTAATATTGCTAACAGGAGTAGAGAGAAGAAGAAGCTTGTATGCCTGCGACCATTTCTCTCTTGTATGTTTTTTAAGGCTGACATCCAAATTAGGGATGAGTCGATGTGATATTCAGTATCAGTCTGATATTGGCCAAAATCACTGGATCAGATACCAGGGAGGGAAAAAAGTATAATCCAGTCTTGTTTGTTAGCCTAAACTCTCCCATTAATGTTTAATTAAACTATGCGTTACATGCCATAAGGAGAGATGTCAGCACAATACAGACCAGCAGCATGTGTCACGTGACTAATTTAAAATGGCGAGGTTGAGCAAAGTGCTTCCATACAGATGTTTTATCTCTAACTTTGTTGTTTAAGGAGGGGAAAGGCTGTATCGGATTGACATCATTATCGACAGATACTCAGCGTTGTCTTATCGGTGTCAATATCAAACATGATAAAGTGCCACTGAGCAATCCGTCATCCAAATGTTCATGGCAACCTATGTGAGCGCCCTCTGAGATTATTTTTGTTATTAGGGATTTTAACTGCAAATACGACAGGAAAGAGGTGTCTGTCAGACTGAATTTTATTTTTATTTCAGAGAGTAGGTATCCTTCACAATTTGTCCCATCTGATGTATGCTATGCTCTTACATGTGTTGGTTGAATAATGGGTTACCTGCGGCTGAAAAGAGGAGACTTTTCAGGCATGAAAGAAGAGAGAGACCTTTAGCACCCAACTGTCTTTGCAAGATTCTGATACATATTACGTAATGGAGGATATCACAAACAAAAATCAATGCACCTAACAGTAAACCCTTTTCTTATTAGTTAGCCCTCTGTTGGACAAACTATGTAATTACACCATTTTAAATCAATTGTCCAGACATATTTTCCAGCCTTCAGTATCAAACAACATTACACTGGTACCAATATATCCACGATAGGCCAGCATTGACTAATAGTATCAGCAAACCATCTATTAGTCAGGCACTATTTGTACTCTCAAATACTGCTCTTAACACGTGTACTCACCACTTCGTCAGAGGTAAAGTCGATGAAGCCAGGTAAAATCAGGAAGTCACTGAAAGACAGAAACAAAATGCAACATAAGAGGCTAAAGCTACAGAGCACAGCTGTGAGGTTTAAAACATCCACACACACTCAGTTCCTCATGTTTAAACCAACAGGAATAACAAGTATTTGTAATAAATTCTGCAAAATATCTTCAAGCAAAGCAGTGAAGTGAAAATGTTTTTCTCCTTAATAAGTAGCTCACAGTTTACAGGGAAAATCAAAAAGCAATCAATGTGACTGCTATTTAACAAGTCTGTGTTTTAAAGAGATAACTGAGCACAAACACATGAGCTCATATCAGGAACAAAGAACTTAAATGAACCTTTGGATTAAACACTTGTTTGATATTTAATGAATCTCGTTTGATCTTTCTACTCTCTTCTGTTAAATTGTTTTAAATAGATGGCACACACTGTTTACAACCTGTGATCTATTGTTAGATACTCTTACATCTCGTCATGGTTCTCAGGATGTTGCTGAGTGGCAAAGTGGCTGCGCACAGACACTGAGTGCATCTTGTTCTCTGTACAAACGACAGTTGACCTCTTTCAGCTCTTGGCTGTGTCAACACAGTGAGTTAGAAGGAGATGAAGTGATGGAGAACGAGCAAGGCACAGGAATGGTGTGTTTGTTTTTCAGCCAGAGTCTGGCTGCATTTTGTGGTTTTTGCAGATGGGTGTAAAAACAGGCAGCAGACAGACAGAAAGATGGAGGAACAAGAGAAGCTTTGCATGCTTTGTGAATGACAAAAAACAAAAGGGAAAGGACAGTGAGAGTATGTGACAGGTGAGCAATACAGATGGACATAACAGAGGCTAATTGTGGAGGGCTGACCCACTAACAGATCTCTGCTGCCTCTGAGGATCAGAAATAGCCGAAGAGGGGTGGAGTTCTGTTTGTATTCGCCTCGCTTTGGAGTCCAAACACCCACAAACGTCCATGTGGAGTGGAGCAGGAAGCCCAGCAGACATCTGCTAGTATTTAAGAGCAGCCGCTAACCTCAGCTGCAGCACTCAGGCTGCACCTACTGACTCGTGATCAGCAATGGACCAGAGCTCACTGCACTGGCTTTGAATTTTAAAGAAAACAGCAGTGTGGTGATGGCTTATTATGGCTTCATTTGAATGTGAAATGTAGACAAATGCCTGATGCTAAGCAGGAGTGTTTCAACATGCAGACAAAGCTTTTCCTTGCTTGTACATCGCCTGAGTTTATACATGGAGAATCGGCATCATGGCGTGCCCACAGCCAGTAACACTTCAAAACATCTGAGGGTATAAGACCCTGTGTTCTGTAAATGTAGCAGCAAGTTTAACAGGGTGAATCTCAGTGAGTAACATTTGTATGTCTGACTCACATCACTTGGTATGGTTCGTGTGAGAAAGACACTGACGGAAGACTATTAATTCACTTTCAGTTACAGCAGTAACTCCACCATAAAGCAACAACAGTCAGAAATATGTGTTCATATACAAGCCAGCTGTGGTTTCACATTTGATTATGATTTAACAGGACTGACTCTGAGTTTGCAGAATAACTTGCCCTAAGGCTGCAGAAGGTAAAACAGATAACATGTTACAGTCTGTGATTAGTCAGAATGCAGCACAAGAGGCACTTTTAACTTGATTACAGGGAAAATTTTAGAGATTTATTTCACCGTGGTTACAAGTTTAAAATATAATTTAACACCTTGACTTGTCACTTTGAGGTATAAGCTCCAAAAATCTTATATACCTATCTGTTTATATTCAAACAAACCAACTGGTGCACCTTCACTTATAGGGCATTTTTATGTTTACAGACGTATAAATTAAGAAATCAGATTTGATCATGAGTGTTAACAATCACACCTAAGACACGATTTATGCACTCTGCCAAAGGTCTCAAGCAGGAAGCTGTTTCTCTCACAGAGCTGCGTCTGTATCTCACTTTCTGTGGGTGCATCACTTTTTTCTTTTCTTAACTAACACACTAAAATTAAATCTGGTGGGTGTGAAGGTGCTGACAGGTGCTGAAGTCTTCGGGGGTGATTAGATTTTTAGCAAGCATGTACAGGGAAAGTAGACCGAATTTTTAAACCTGTTGGACAAAACTTGCAAAAAAGTTTAAACCTGATTAATACTATGAGTATTTGTCAAGCTGAGGTTATAAAGGGGTGGAGACAGAAAACAAATGGCTCAAGAGGAGTGATGCAGACTCTTTCATTCTAAAACCAACTCCATCCACCCCAAGTCCTCCCACAAACCACATGATGTCAATTTAGGGCATCATGTGCCAAACTTTCCATTGGCCATGATGCATTTCATTACACGGTGGAGAGGTTATTCAGTCACAAGCTGACACAAACACAACTGTGTTTTCTTTTCAATCAGCGTCTGAAGGAGGAGCAGCAGGATTAGAGCCATGATCTGGAGGATTCTCAGCAGACGCAGAAGATGCAGATGATGATGCAGTACGGACAGTTATCTGCCATATAAAATATAACTTTAACTGATGGTCTTCCAGGGAATGCTGAGAGGGCATGTGAAGCATTGATTGTAGTGGGTGATGTTAGTATCACTGGCATACATATTCAAGAGGTAAAGCACTGTAATGGAATAAGAAAATTACATGCTTTTGAGCTGCACAATGCTTTGATGCTTGTAATGTATGATTAAGAAAAAAGGAGATGAATTTGTGGGTTAATAAAGAAAAAATAATGCAAGCAAAAACGCACGTAGAGTTAAAACATAAAGCAACTCTTGTTTGTCAGTAGAATGCCTACCAGAGCTGAGTGAGGTTAAGTGAATACTCTGGAATCTTTGACAAAGGGCCTCATTTCAACCTACTGAGGTCCATTCCTATTGATTGAGACCATTTTCAGCTCATTTGATACAGAATGGAATTTGGACAGCTTGTGGATTCGCTGTAAACGCTGGTGCTAGCACAAGTATTAACCACTACTGAAACTCTGACTCTGGTTAGGTATTAGTAGCAACAGGAAGTAAACAATTAAGCAGCTTCCTGTTGCTGTTAATCAGAATCAGAATCACATATTAAAGAAATTCAGTTTCAGAATTTATTCTATGAACACCTGAAATCGCCTTGACAGACTGTCGTCATATTTGACTTGCTCTGAGTGCACAGTGGAGTGTTTAATTGGAGTTTGGTAGTGGCTACTGTCAGGTTCCCAGACTTAGCATTAGCGCAGAAACCACGAGCCGTCCACACAGTTTACCGCATGAAATGAGCTGAAAATGGCCTCTGTCAATAGGAATAGGACTGGGTAGGTCAAAAATGAGGCCCTATGTCAAAATTCAGGGATATCTCTTGAAGTAAGTGGTGAAAATTAGTGATTGATTAGTACTTTTATCAAAGCAAACTATGTGTAAGAAAGTGCAAGAGCTGTTCTGTCACGCATGCTGCGTTCACAGGACAGGTCGTGCACTTTGATGATTAGTGGAAGTTAATAACACAGTTACATCCACAGGAAGCAAATTAGATCCCCATAACCAAGATCAGGTTGAGCAATCCAACAAGCCCTTCTTTTAGCTTCTGCATACATGCACTTTCATGACACCAGATTGAGATTTTGGCATGGCTGGTTTCAGTCAAAGCAAGTTTCTTTAGAAGAAAAAAGGATTTGCTTCCTCCTTATAAATCCACCACTTTTTTTAAACAGCATAGTTTCAAAACTGTTTTGAAGAGGACTGTTTTACTCACTTGTAAGTCAACCCATCTCCTTTAGAGCACAGCTCTTCAGCCGTTTGACCATCGGAGAGAGTGCACTGTTGGTCAGATCTGCTGGTTCAAAATGTGTTGGCCATTACAAAGCACTGCTGCGCACACTTCACCCACCATTGCGCGCAGGTGAGGTTTTAAAATCAGGAGACCGTACTTTAAATCATTTTCATTACTTATCTAAGATTTTCAAAAAAGACTTTGTGATGCAACTTACTTGTATGTGAGGCCATCTCCAATGGAGAAGAGCTGCTGAGCTGAGAGTCCATCTTCAGGGACGTAGCCTGTACCGCCGCTGATCAAGTAATCCGCCATGCTGCCGAAACATAACGAGAGGCAACTTCAATCAACTGTGCAGCCTGAGACTAAGACACACGTGTTTATTTCAACAGAGTGAGAGGATGCTCTGCAAGGAGACTAGACATCCACTTTGCAGGCAGAGCTTCAGAGTCCCTCTAACAGGAAGACATCACCATAGCAACATTATCATTTCAGGTAAGATGCAAGATGCAATGCTCTCAGCTTGCAGCATGGAGTCATTAACAAACCAGCAATAAATTCGTACACTTTTAACAGAAAAAAAATATTTTATTGGAGTTTTTCTAACAAGAGATGACACATGGAGTGCAACAACCACGCATAACAGTTACGTCACTGTTAAATTCCTGGGATTTTGTGCTGAGAGAGAGACAGAAAGCCCATTTTCTACCTCTTCATCTAAATATCAAGACAGCCATCATTTCCAAGACATAAAGCCTGCGTATAAAATACGAAACCACGCAGCAATTCTTACAACAGACCGCGTGGGAAGGAAAATATGGCCGGGTGACCCACTAACATTCATCTGAAGCACTGCAGCTAACACTAATGCTACACACTTTCCATTTAAAAGCGGCAGACACCGGTAATGAAAAAGCATAATACCTGAAACGCGACCCAACGAAGCACGCCGTGTCACAATACTGCTCGGACGTGAGCGGTCACGTTAAGGTCTAATGTTAGTTACTAGCCTGGTGACCTACATTACATTATCAGCAGCTAGCACACATTCGCTGCTTGCACTGCACAACAGGGGTAAACAAAATACACAACTACGTTACACATCTCCCTTTGTTGTTTGTACAGGAGAACGCGGCCACGCAGCATCCTCGCTGCTGGTCATACGTATTACAACATTAGCCATGCTAGTGTCCATGCTAGTGTCCATGCTAGCATCCCCACATCCCTGCCTCCAGAAGTCCTGCTTAACCACCGTTGTTTTGGAAAGAAATTTAACCACACAGACAATAAAATGACATTTTTAGGATTGGCAGGACTGGACCACATTTGTGGTCACCACCCTTTATTGTCCAGGAAACCTCAGTCTTTTCAGCGGAATGCTGTAGCATAAACAAATAAGCTACACAGTACAAACAGTAACGTTAACGATAAAAAATTAAATTTCTTTCCATTTTAAGTAGTCTTTTAGGAGCTAGATCTATGTCGAATTAAAATTTGGCCTATTTTACAAACTGTGTGATCCAGAATCTTTTTCTGTCCACGATAACGCCTTGTTGAGGACAGAGTAAACATTATTTTGGCAGAGTTTTGAATGGAGTTTGGTGTTAGCATTCCGGCGTACGTCGGGCTTCGTGCCAACAGCGCGTGCATGCGGGATGATATGACCGTTAACGTTATCTGACAGTTTCAGCAACATTAACAGGAGGGAGCTGCTGTATGCTTCACATTTACGTAACCCCAAGTTAAACAAATACTGTTGAATAAAACAAACATGTTTATAATTTCAGTGTAATAGCAGTATTTGTTTATATTGTCACAACAACAAATACTTAAGGTGTAACACTATTAGCCTACATATAACTGTTAGCGGCTGTAATATTAGTATAAAACAATTGGAGACATTGTCATATCAAGCTGGCTGATACTTAATGTTAACCCAAAGCATCCACTGATGTCAGTGATAAATTAACTGGCATGCAAGACACAAAAAAAGCACAAATGTTACGTAACTTACGCATTTTTCCTGATTTAAACCGTCGGACATGCCTTCAAAGCTATCTTCAAGTTAGCTTTAACCTTAACCTACATTATACCAACGTTATGTCGCTAAATTCAAATACAATTTTGATGTTAACGTCACATCGTTTATAACAGCATGAACACGCAGCTAGGAAAGCTCTAACGTTACCCCATTAACGCAACCATAAAACGGTTTCAGCTGAGAGAAGATGTGTTCACTCAAAAAAAATACATATATACAAGCTAATAAAGTTAAATGCGACTAACGTTAAACTTTTGGCAGACTACCGTTACACATGAACTGTGCTCAGGCTACGTTACGTTACTTGAAGACATGTGGGAGCAACCGTTAGCATTTAGCATTAGCAGCTTGCTTATTTTGTCTTGACTACGTTACGGAAAACACTCCCAATGGTTCAAAAGCAAGCTTTCCTACCGTTACTAAATCAGCAAGTGTTCTAAGCAGTGTAGCCTCCTAGCTAGCATAAACTCCGATAATATTTCCCTGAACCGAGTAACGTTACCGGGCTACCTTATGGAGCTGATCTCCACGTTGACCACAAGGAAGCAACTTTCCAGCTGTGAACCTACAGAAGGCACGCTAAACAGATGCGATGATGGACACAGCACGTCCTTCTTCTTCAAAGGACAGACTCGCTGGACGCAGAGGTGATGCTGGCTCCGAGGTGTGAGGGGATCAGTCAGTGAAGTGGACCTGAAGTGTGTGTGTCTGTCTCCGCAGCAGCAGACAGAGCGTGTTGCCGTTAATGTAGGCTAGTGGAAGCGGCAGCGTCACATTGTGTCCTCACAGAGGCGTGTTTAACCTCCTGCATGCTGAGACTGTGAAATCAGGCTAGGAGGTGGAAAACAGGAATAGTTCACGTGAAAGTTTCACAAGGCTGCTGAAATGTTGGCAGACCGGTTTATCATAGTTAATGTTACTGCAAAGAGGTCATGTCAGGTAGATTTCTCTTTACTGTCATGCTTAATCATTTTAGCCTGGGCTGATGTGAAAAAGAACTATATTTACATGTATAAGGTACCTTTTCCCTCTGTCTATTATTTATCTTAATCAGTTATTTTAAGATTTAAAAAATGTATACTTCCTGTACCACCCTTTTTGTCATGTAATGACATATTGTGCATTATCTTTGATTAAACTTTTTAAACAGGTTCTGTGTTGGCTATCAGCAGCACCCAGAAGTCCAACTGAAAATTAAGTGCTGTCTATATGTTAAAAAATTCAAGTAGTCTAATTCAATACTCTAATATAGCCAATATTGTAACACTAAGTGGGGCCATATTGCTGCTTAATGAGTACTTCTGTTGAAAATATGTGGTAATTTTACTCAAGTAACATTAGAAATACAGCACTTTAATACTGTGGTGCTGGCAGTTTTCCTCCAGTCAAAGACAAAAATGTGCTTCTTTAACCATGAAGCAAAATACAGTGTGAGTGATGCATTTTTTGACTGCGTTGGTATTTACTGTAGGCTAATACATCCTCATGTGGTTTGCCAAACATTCCTGTGAACACAGTACTTGACAGAGTTATGAGGATGTACAGGACTGAATAGGATTCCCTGACAGTAGACATGCATGACAAACACTTAACACCTTCTGGCTGAAAATCATGTGGCTTAGCAGCTCTGTCACAATCTATTGTCAAATGCATGTTGATGAAAGTAATGCACTCCCAAAATAAGAACTTTCATTGCTTAATTTTTTTTTTTTTTTTGAGAAATTAGAGATGCAGATTTGTAGCAGTGCTGTCTGAACTTTGGTCACATGTCTATCATCTGAACTGGATTAAGTACCGAAAGACAACTTCGACCAAAACGTATTCACATGAGCTGCTGCATGAAGCACAAAGAGAAAGCCGCATGTGACAGACTAAAGTTCAAGATTAATTATGGACAAAGAGCCAAGCAGCAGCTG
>JAPQLA010000015.1:12693381-12719789 GCA_029822935.1 Naso vlamingii
ATCTATCCTCTTGTCTGGATCTCAGGAGGGAGACAAATAACAAAAATAGAAAAAAAAAGTTGCCGTATCACTTTAATCAGTTGTAAAAGACAGTAGCTTTAATTTAGGCTTTCACAAGACTACAAGGGTCACCAAGACAAATGAAATGGGTTGAAACAATCAAATGAATAAAGTTTAACTCCTGAGCAGTGGTCTTTCAAGAGTACGTGTAAAGAGCATGACCAAAACCAGCTCAGCTTTCTGCTTCCAGGACGAGAGTGTTGTCATTTTACTTCCTGACACAGATGAGTGACATAAAACCAGCTTGTCCTTTACCAGCATGGCAGCACACACACACGCACCCACATTCACTTTACTTAACAGAATGTCAGCTTGCTGCTCTTGTCATCAAGCTGTCAGCGGCACCAACAGTCGTCATGACAGAGAATCAGTGTTGCTTTCTCACAACTGAATATACTGAATGGCTGTCAGGATCTTTGATCACCTCGTTCTCGGCTTCATGTAGCAGAAGACCAGAATAAAAACTCTCAGTGACAATAAAGGTTTTGTCATGTGTCCTGCTAACACAAGAGTGACTGACTTTAACTTGACTACAGAAAGTCAAATCGAGTTGTTATCTTAAATAATCTTAACTTCTTCTTTGATCTTCTTTGATCTTAGTGGTTCTGCTAAAGATTGCATGATAAAATACAGCTGCATATTGCTTTGTTAGGAGTTAGGGATTATGATTTAGAGCTGGGATTTAACTTGGGCAGACAGGTAGTCTGTGTGTGTGACATAACAGCATTTTTATTTAAGCTGGACCTATTTCCTACTGTCGACTACATTTAATTTAGTTTCTGTGCAACAGAGCTATTCATGGAGTTGTTTTTTCCAGTCATGTTGTATATTGATTATTTCTTGCGAGGATTACATTACAGTTCACAGACTGAATATGATAGAAAGCCACCCAATGACCAAATGCTTTACAGTCTTCTCTTCCTCTATATTAATCTTATGTTCCTCGATATGTCTGCCAAGGTGACTCAGGGGGATCTATTTTCCCACTCTGTGTTTGTGTCCAATTAAATGTGGGTCATTGCAGATATGGGTCAGTGGTTCCTTTATGCACTGGAGCTATTCTGAGCTCACGATTCAGCCTTGTTTATCATCCCTGCAACATGCTGCTCGCTCTTGCCTCGATGTTGCATTGAAGATTTGTCAGCGCACACACACGAGGCAGAAGTGCCACCTTAAAAATAGCTCCTGACAACTTAGGATAAGCCATTTTCTGTCATTTTACGAGCTCAGAATTTAAGTGCATCATCCAAAGCAAAGGATTTCACCTCAAGGGCATTTGCAAACTGATCTAAATGCAAGAGTGTGTACACGTGTAAACTGACCCGACAGCATGAAGTCAATTTACATGTGCAGCCTTGAGAAGGCACAGCTGAAAGCTGGAGGACTGACATTGTTATTTTATGAAACGCTGGATTTGTATTGAGGGTTAAAATCATTCTGTGTATGCAGTTTATTTACATTCGTGCTTTTGCACTTGAAAATGTGTCTTTTTATAGCAAAAACAGATCCCAAATGTGTAAATTCTAGAAAAAGTTTGACCTTTTATTTCCTTTTTTTTCCCAGACTAGCTGATAAGAAATTGTTTCTCCAGCAGACAATTAGCTGCAATAAACATTTCTGTCTATTATATGTACATATTTTAATCTAAATGTTACTTAAGTTATACTTAAAATTTAATCATTCTTAAAAGTTTCCCAGCAACTCACCTCCCTGGGCCTAGACCAGCCTGGATGCGTGTGGCACTGTATCTTTGTGCTGCAGTTTCATGGCCATGTGAGGTTTGCCGGACATAATGTTCGCCTTCCCAAGATGGAACGCTGGTGCGTGGGGGCTGAGAATCCCCCACAATCCTCCGATAGTCCACCTGCTGGCTCTCCCTTGCTCCATCTGCACCAAAGTGCTCGCAGCCGTATCCCTCCATGGCGCGTCCAAGGTCAGTCTCTGAATCCAGTGGCCCTTTTGCCTTCTGTGTAGTTTTTTAAAATAATTCCTTGCTTTTTAAACAGACCCTCCAATGTCAATGAGAATATGCAACAGCTGAAGGTTATTTAGGGTCAACACAGATACTTCTGAAAATCCTGAATTTGTATGAACTTCATTAGCCAAATTCGTTAAATTGAAGGATTTCAAATTTGCAAAACAAACGCAAACTCTCCATTTATTTCTAAATATTCTTATCAGAATTCCAGTGTCTTCTCTATTTACTGTGCCGCTGCCCTTCAGTGTAGATATGGAGCTGCATAGGTGTTCCCACTGAGAGAAAAACTGAAAAAAAACCCCAACGCACCAGTGTCAAGCTTCTCCGTCTGCCCCTGCACAGGATGCACCTGCCTTCAAAAAGGCACCAGCCACCTCTAGGCGTGTCAATAGAGGGCGTCACCTAGGAGATTCTCCCACTGAGAGGGTGTCGCCGTGGAAATGATGCCAGCAGCAGAGCGTTGTTGTGTGGAGAGGCTGTTGTGCTGATGTCTTCAAAGTGTTGGAGATTTTCTATCATGAAGGCAGAGAGTAATGGACATCACAGCCCCAGCATGTACTGTACTTATAAATGGCACAAAGCAGCCATTGCCCTGAGCGCTTCTCTGCATGTTGAGTGGAGTGAGTGGTACTGTCCTCCTGAGTGCTCTCTATGTCTTGCTCGCTCTCTATGTATGGGTTAATCCCGCTTTCTATCAGTGGCACCCCAGTGCTTTCACAAAGAGGATTTCAGAATTAGAATGAGCAGCGCAACAACCGAGTTCTGCAAAGATGGCAGCACATTTTTACAGCAAGATCAACACAGAATTGCCCTCATTTTGTTTTTCTCAATGGACTCAGACTTTTGTGAGACAAGATACATGCAGCAAAGAATGCATCTCTGAAAATGTGCTTTTCCTCAGGTCTCCTTGCTTAAATGATAAAAACAGCTTCTCAAACCAGGACCCACCGCTGTGATTTGTATCGCTTTTTATTTCTTGTGCAGGTGTCACAGAAAATGTTAGGTTGCTAAGCAGATCTGTGGCCAAATTTAAAGAGTCGGGATGAAAAAAATCACTGGTGTGACCACTCGACTTCCTACAAAAGTCAGAGGTTGAGGTTAGACACACAATCTAACACTGCGTGTGCTTGTACCTCCTGAGTAAAGCTTTCACCAAAGCGTTAGTGTTACATAATCACTCTGAATAATCGTTTTTACCATTTCTTTTGTCAGATTGTTTTTTGTTGACTTCAGTGTATGGAATGTTGTTTTTATGTACTTTTACACAGGTCAGTGAGTGGAAAGGATTCCCCTCCACACATACACAAACGTGGGCTGTTCTCGAAGGGATCACCTCCAGGTGACTGGCTGTTTGTGACAGTTGGTGAGACGTTAAGATGGAAAATCCTCTTAGCCAGTTCTCCGAAGCTCTAGTAGGTTCCCCACTTACAACTCATCATTAACACATGGCAATGGAAACCCCTCACCCGATAACAGATGTGGAGACTGCCTTTTAGCACCAAGGATGAATTCTGAATATAAACATTAGTAATCTGACAGGAGTGACGAGATGATGGGACTCTTTCTGCTAAAATCTTTTCATCTCTGTCGCTGAAGGATGAGTGGGGTTGTTTCACTTGTGCATGTCCTCAGGTCGTGCACGGTTCTTCCTCTCATTCAATTACATTTATCATAATAAGCATCATGTGCACAGTGTGGAAACTCATTGGGAGGCTAAAACAAATCAGAGTCATAAGATCTAACACAAGGGTAACTATTCCCAACAAGATTACTCCTCGAGAAGTGTGTGTGTGTGTGTGTGTGTGTGTGTGAATGACCGGCCACTGAGGTCGAGGATATCATCTATCAGATGATTTGAATCTACAGCAGAGTTGTAATTGATTTCACGTCACGCTGCTTTGATACGCAGCACGCCTCTTTTTAACATTATTATTAACTGCAGCTAAGCAACTGACATGAATGTGTCTCCTGTAGGAGAGAGTTAGAAGTTTTGAGAAGTTACAGCATGAAACTTGTCTAACAAATATCTTAAAACTAGGGGCCCCTCTACAAGACACAATTAGCAATTCTTTAGCCTACTGTTGATATTTTTTCTCAGCTGTGCAATTTTTTAAACTACAAAATGTATTGACATGCAGTCAGCCCAGGTGAAGGTACCAGATGTGCTCGGCCTGTCAGATGGGCTCGGGGTCCCATGCTTACAGAAGGCATAATGTGTTATGACTGGCTGTACGGTGATCACACATTATGATTGATTATTGCTGTCAGTACCTGATCCGTTCTGCACATGCACAGACAGTCTGGAATGCAAGATATGGCAACTCCACTTGGATAAAGCTGTAGCATTTTATCTGTGTCCTACCTGTGCTTATTTTGTGTCAGTAATGTGGTTGTGAGTACAGTGGATTGCAGAGGCACACGGAGGAGGGAAAAGGGGAGGAGAAAGCTACACAGACCATTTAGAGAGAATGCAGAAAATAGAAGGAAGACAAAGTCAGAGATTTCTAAAGATCTACAGACTTTACTGTTCAGTCATTTTTAGTCTGGCTGCTCAACAGGAGTCCAAAATCAGAATCAAAGACCCAAAAATTAGAATGTCCTCTTTAATAACATTAGTTATGTTTGTTTTTTTTTTAATCATTGCCCCATTTGTACCAAACATTTGTGAACATTTTACATTCATTCTAACACAATCATTGTCATTTTAATCAAGGAACGCTTTCTTTCCCTTTTTTGTGAAACACTTTGTGACCTTGATGTTCATATTTTTGTAAACACAAAAACAGAATCACGTTGGGTAATGTTTGTTTGTGTAGCGAGCACAACACCCACTCTCCAATGTACAGTACACAAGTGTGTGTGTGATAGTAATCGTTGGTTTGTGAAACTCTTGTGACACTTGTATGTGTTGTTTCTTCATTGTGCAGTTGGCACAAACTTATTATGCTGACATCCCAAGGAGGATCTGGGGCTACAAAACCATTTTAACTAAAACTAAACCACGGGCAAAGCAGGTGATGCTGTATGCGTCGGGAGAACAACAAAGCAAACTATAATCACACAACAAACACTCATCAACAACTGCCTCAGGAATCAAAAGTCAGGAATGTGGACCCGTGGGAGGGAACTGGACAGGAACCCACTGACTTACAGATCCTGAGAGGAAAGTGGAGCCGGACAGGACATATGCTCAGGAAACCAGCCACCAACATCTCCCAACAAGCCCTAAAGCAGAGCCCACATTGGAATTAAGTCAAGTTATAGTAAAGAAAAATGAGGCCTATAATGGTTCAATATCATAGGGCTAAATGTGATACCATATCAAAACATTTCTGGTGTTTGATGTGCTAGATTTTACCTTGTACATCACTATAGTGATGCAAGACCACTCTTTAAAGCTGAGGCCATGCGAGACAGTGTAAACTCTTAACAGTCATTCACTGCCATCTAGTGGAAATGTAAATGTTTTATTTCACAAAATCGCATGATGCTTTTCTACATAATGGAAGATGCAGTTTTCTTACTGTTCTTTAAGGATGTACTGCCAAGTATCTGTCAACCTTAGACCTGCAGAGAGGAATCAGAATCCGTCTCCAGTCTTCGAACAGCAAGTGTGAGACACTAACAAAACTTTTGTAATGCATTATGATGATGCAGATGTGAAGAAAGTATACAGATGCTTTACTCAACTAAAAGTACAAATAAAACACTATAGCAATACTCTGTTACAAAAGGTCTGCATTCAAAATGGAACTTAACACATGCAGCTAAATGTACTCCATAGTATTTAAAGTATTCAATACAGAAAAATGGCACATGAAAATTGTTATACTATTAGGCCTATATGTTATTTCTTTAGATTATAATTATAATACATTCATGTTGTAGCAGGAGTTTACTGGTTTAATACATTTAAATAGAGCTAATTATTATTATTAATTAATAATTGTTATAATTAATAATTATTATATTTATTTTTGACAAAATATTTATTAGGTATGCAACTAATTTCTGTGCAGTTGTCTTCCAGGGTGGGGGCAGGATCTAACTGAGAGTGCTCAGTGTGAGTGTCATTAAGTTTGCATGTTTTGGATTGGAGAACGGTCCAACCAACAAGTACCTCAAACTTGTATTTAAAGGAGAACTTTGACAATGAGCAACCAGCTTCGTATCGTTCCAAAAATGGCAGTATATTAAAATGAATGTTTGTATCTTCCTTCAGTCCTCCATGGGCCGAGCTCTCCCACCATCTTCTGTGCCAAAATCCCCTCAAATGACATGTTTGACATCATTTGAGGAGATTTTGGCCGCTCTGAACTACAACTTCAAACTCCAGGTGAGCGAGTGTTATGTTTGCTTTGAGAGGAATTTTGAGCTTTGGCAACCAAAACACTCTTATTATTGAAAACTACGTAATACTAAATAAAAGGAATATTCTTGTGTGACTGATAACAATTTTGGTGTCCTGGCAACTACTGTTTTTTTCGTGGGTACTACACGAAGGGAATAATGGGAACCTTTAGCAGGAGTCTTTCCACCGATCTGTACGGTGTCGACCTGGGACTCTCAGCAGCCTCAGTACAAAACAACATATTAAAAAAAAAAAACAACCACTGGACAAAAGGACTAAAACTTACATAAATAGTTAATATGATGACACAATATAACAGCATCTGTGATGATTTAAGAGTTTGTAGAAAAATCAACGCTATCAGGCCACTCGTCTATCTGTAGGCAAGCGATGGATTGCGCAAGCTACGGCCTTGGCTTAAGTCACTGTCTGTGGCTGCGACCGGCCAGAGCCCCGCTGTGTGCAGTTTAACTACTGTTGCTCAATGATAATGTCATGTTATTTCAAGTGAAAAACTTCCCTTGACTACAGTTGCCATCAACACTGATTGGACATCCACATGAAAAGTGGATTTCCCTTTAAGTACATTACTTGAGTAAATATCCTTAGTTACATTATACTTCTGATTAACTGTACTATAAATTATTTGTTTTCATATAAATCACCCATAATGTGTCCATTTTGTCACTCTAAGCTGAAATGAGTCAGGCAGGCTCTGTGTCAAATAACTGGAGTTTCCTCTGATTCACACTCATGTGCCCTCTCTCATTGTTTGTATTTCAGTGTTTAAGCAGGAGTCTGGTAACAAAAAATGTTCTGATTAAATCTAATGAAATATGCCATTGTTCCTCCTCGAGAGTTGTGTTGAGTCCAGGCAGTGAAATGAAAAACAAAAGGATTTAATGCCTGTGTGTGGATGAGTAATCTGAACTGTTGGCTGCCTGTCAGATGTCGGTGGGAGTAGAAATGTCTGGCAGAAAAGTGCAGAGTAACTTTAAATCCCAGACGATGAAAGCTGCTTACACAACTTTATGCTTTTTTTTATCTGGGAAAATAACAAGACTTGATTCTCTGAAAGTAAATCATCCTTAAATAACAATTAGTTTGCTGGAGAAATGATTTGAGTTGTCAAGTTCTGGCCTGTCCGGGTGAAAAAGTGAGCCAGAGCATGCCAAATCTAAAGCTGAGACATATGTTTCATGTTGATGCAAGCATTAGCCTTTCATCTGCACTGTTACCCTTCCAGTGAATTATAGTTGGGGCTTCTTTGTGCTGGAATTTCCTCAAAAACTCTGCCAGGCCTCAGGGGAAGTGAGTGAAATCATGACTGCTGTGAGAAAGAACAGCGCTGCCTTTTTGCTCGGGCTCATTTTTCTGAATGGGTAATTTTCTGTTTACAACGTCCCACTGACACGTAAATAAACTTGATGTTTTCAGTTTTATGACAAAAGACTTCTAAAAAGTTTGGACAGTGTGAACTGTGGTGAAGGAGGAGGAATAGGTCTGAGCGAGTCTGTAGATGTGTGTGTGTGTGTGTGTGTGTTATAAAAGTCTAATATGAATGCAGAATCTCTCATTTGCTGTGAGTCACTGAGAACATGCGTCACACTTGTTGCTCAACAGTTGACACTTTTTCATTTGATCAAATGTTAATCTGTCAAAACAAAGACGTCATTGTCTTATAACAGGATTCAAGAAAATAAGGCACTGGAAATATGTCCTTAATAAAAAATAGTTTTACTCTTAAAGCTGAGGCAGGCAGGGTTTTATTTGTGTGACTTGGCAAAAAATTCCAGAATTATTCAGCATGTTGTCATTTAAGAGGTCTGAGAAAAAATAGACTTCTGCATCTCCTCTCGTTTCACTTTTCAGGCTTTATAAAATCTTTTTTTCTTCCATGCATGCCTCCTTGGTTAAAACTTCATGTGATGCATTGCTGCAGAGCCAAGTGGGCGGAGCTAGTGCAGCTTGGTGTTGGCTGTTAGCTGATCCTGACGTTCACGAGTGCCACTTTTGGGTTCTCAAGACCAAGATTTAGACCAGGTGTTAAGCGAAATGCTTAAGAACAAATAACTGGAACCACAATGCAGATCTGAAGCAGTGAAGAGTTTATTCCAAAAACAAACAAAAGGCACAAAAAACTGAACAGTGACAGGGTCTGGTCCGAGGAAAAAGGAAACGAAAAACAGGGGCTGAGGCGTGTAGCTGAGCATGGCTGGAGGAAGGCAGGGCACTAGGAAAAAACAGAGACAAGGCAGGTTAATGCGACAATCCAAATCAATAATCCAAAAGGCAAAATCCAAAATCGGAAACAGAGTTAAAAAACCAGTAAATACGAACATGAAAGCAGAGCAAGAACTAGGAGCCAATAAAGTTTACCACGAGTGATTCAACAACGAACTGGCAACAAGTGGTGAGGAGGACAGGGCCTTAAACTGCAATCATTAGTTGAGTTGACGACAGACAGGTGTGCTGCTGCAGCTGATGATGATGGTGAGCAGGTGAGTGGAGAGGAGGAGACTGAAGGAAGCCACGTCCAGCCAGAGACAGAAAACCGGATGACAGGAGAACTGGGGAAGGGAGCAAAAAGGAACAACAAAAAGAAAAACAAAACAGGACAACTAACAGATGCTTAACAAGAGGGGGATCAAAATACATGCTAGGTTTTCTACAATCGACTCTGTCTACATTAGGCAGTGAAATTTTTAATCTCTCATATATCAGTGCAACTGCTTGCCTTGACTGGCCCATAGTTATGCTGCTATAGTCTGCTGGAGGACTTCCATGACACACCAAGCTCCTCTCTCTCTTCATCTCTCATCATATGTTTTGCATTTATGTTCCATCAATGCCTGCTACGAACTTTGAACCTCCCCCAGAGTCTTCCTGCTATATCATCACAGACAGTTGATAGAAAGCGAGACCTCTCACTGACCATTTTATTTCCTGTATCAGTGTCACATGGTTTTTCACCATGGCCCCGCCCATTAAGGAGACAGGACGCACTCTTGAGTCCATTCATTCTTATGGGAGAAATGAGCATGATCACAGATTTTGATGATTCTCCAATCCCACCATCATCAGAGTACATACTGGACCCATTTTTCACGAGACACATATCTTCTGAACATTCTGACCCAAAAATGTCATTTTTCAGACACACAAATCAGGAGAAAATTAACTTTGTTCCAGACCTGTCTCTGTCTCAGCCACACACTCTCATGAGCTCTGTGAACCGGTGCGTCCCGCCTTGTTTCACAACGGACATAAACAGACATTTAAATGGTCTTACAGGTGAAACCATGAATTAAAAGTTCAAACTCACATCAAACAAATATGTGAAAAAATCCATCTGCTTTAATTCATTCACACGACGTTATAACATTTCCAGACGAGGCGGAGGGATGGTGGGTCCTAACTGTCTCCATGGGAGATGTGACTCCGCCCATTTAAGAGACAGGAAGTGTATATTTATTGACTATCTTCAGTATCATCTTACAGATTTATCTCCTACTGTGGCTCTGCTTGATGCTTACTGCAACTCATTTATTACTAGTCAAATTTTTATTACATTATTATTAAAACTAGCATTTGTATTAATTAAATACTTACATATAGCTTTCATATGAATATGTACCATTACTGTTCCCTACATAAAGCTGTTTCTCTGTCTTCCTCCACGCCTCCTTTCTCCATGCTGCCCTCATCTCTGCTTCATTTTCTCTCCTCCATGGATGCTTCAGTCCTGCACGACCATGTTTTCTTCATGATTTCCATGTCGGTACTTGCTTGATGATATTGTCCTTTGGTTTTCTAAGAGTGTGGACGATCCAGGACCGTTTTCTTCCACCGATTACCAGCTTCATTTCTTCCTGGCCTGTTTTCTGCCATGAGTCCTTCTTTCTGATGGCTTCTAGTCCGCAAATTTTTTGTATTCTTTTTAGACATTTGTTCATAAACACATGGACTTTGTAGTGCGCCAAGTTTCCGCTCAGTAAAGCAAGATAGTTATAACATTTGTATTGAAGATTCACAGTTTAGTCAATGTTATTTTATCTCTGGACTTCCTTACTTTCTCTGGCTTTTCTGTCTTCATCTGTACCTCCATTGGTGCTTACAATACCTCCAAAGTAGGAAAAGGTTGGAAGGTTTTCAGTGGCTCCCTTCTTCCACTTAATAATCTTATCGATGCTGGTGTTCATCCTCATGAACTTTGTTTTATTCTAGCTTATCAAGAGGCTAAGTTTAACCGCTGATTCTTCTTGATGAACAAACTTAACTTGCATTTGATTGGAGGTATGTGACAGCAAGGCAATATCATCCGACTCAAAAAACATCACTTGAAGCAGTTTATCAGACTGTTTATTAGACTATCAGGCTTTATGCAATATTTGTTGACATATATGGTACCTTGTGCCAAGACCTTTGAACAGAGTCTCATATATTGAACAAGTGTGAGGTTCCTGTTAACATTCCACACACAGTAGTCATCCAAGATGTCACCGATGTGGCAATGCGATGACTTCGTACTTGTGAAACAAGGAACATTCCCACCTGACTGTTGAGACAGTTTTGATACTAAATTAAGTCACCTTAAAAAGATGAACATTTCATTAAATTAAGATAATTACATTATAGGAACAATTTTAAATTACCTAGGAAGAAATAATTCACTGACTGTAGTCTATCTACATCAGATCTTTGGTATGAAATCCCTCACTTTATTTTAACCAGGTGTCTTCTATTACAAATATGTTTGACATTTGAAACCGCTCGAAAAAATAGTAATGACTATTACAACCACAGAGCCCACATTATGTATTAGATGACGTGACCTTCCTGTACCAATACGGCGGCCGGGCTGACTTTTCACTCCAAGTTACAGCAGCAGCTTCAGGTAATTAGCCACCTGTTGCTAACTGAATTCTGTTGGGTTGGTCCCAGATTTTTCCTCTGGGGATCAATGAAGGATTATCTTATGTGTTCAAATTGATAAGCAGATAAATGTTCAATATTCTACTTTTAATTAGAATTAGTAGAATGAATTAGTTTAAGTTGAATCAGTTGCTTGAAAACCAGAAAATAGGCAATAATAATAATAATAATAATAATTATAATAATTATAATAATAATAATAATTATTATGAATTCACATTTTATTCAATTCAACATTTTAAAGAGGTGTACTGTACAAGGTCACATGTCCTACCTTTTTCCAAAGTGTCTTAATCTATAACGACAATGCAGTACAGAAGTTAGAGCAGAAAACTTGATTTCTTCTCTCAAACAATGAAAGTCTGAGCGCAGCAAACACGCGCTGGGAAATCCCTGAACTCTCGTCGGGTCACATCATGTGAAGTTTCAGGAAACTGCCTCTTGCTACTTAGGTGACATCACAATTACGCATTACAGTTCTGCTCTGCTAAGTGTGAGCAGCTCACACAGCGAGGAGAGGCACACACACACACAGACAGAGCGGATGAGTGCGGTTTCAGCTTCGTTTCTAAACGAACAGGAAAGAAAAAAAGTAAGAAACTACGGACCGACACACGTCAGCGGATTTCGTTTTGTTTTTGCCAACGACTTCAACCTCCGCAGAGAGAAACAAAGACAGAAAGAGAGACAGAGGGGAGAGACATCCGAGCCGAGTTGGTGAGTTCAGCTTTTCCTCAGCGACACAGCCTGTCTTTGTCTCAGCGATGATGAGAAGTCGGGATTCCAGCTGATGTCGCGGTGTGCTCTCGTGTTTTATCGCCATGTGCTGTGCCACTGCGCTCCTGCTGCGTTCAAGGTCGCCCCTTATAGTGCCTGCGTTGGAGTTTTAAGAGTTTTCCGTCTCATGTGTCAACAGAAAGGTGCAGAGCGGAGATAACAGAATGACTCCATCGCTTGCAACATGTGCACCGTTTGGGGGCCTTTATTTCAGAACAGGACGCACAATAAAATTTCTAGATGTTTAAAATGCAAAACGAAGATAGAAAAGAGTCAAATGCATCATTTAAGTTGCAGATGTTTGATGTTTTCTAATTCCTCCGAGCTCAACGCATGAGATTTTGGCATCAAAACTCAAACATATTGAGACAAATAAGACTTTTTGTCATGCTAATTGCTAAAATTAGATATTTCCAGCAGTCTGTGAATGCACCACTCGCTGTTTCTTCCTGTTGATGTGGTCCGACTTCTCCCTTGTGTCCTTGCAGATAGTTTTTTTTCCCCACAAACAGTGTCATTCTACCAATTTCAATTCTAAGATGCATTTTGTGCTCAATATTAGTTTAATATGCACATGTGATACATATGTATTGTGCATGACAGTATAGCTCATAGTAAACGTGAATATTTATATATCTAGTGTTAAAATCTTGCAAATGCATGAATATTCTTATTCTTTTGCATTCAGCGTTCCTGTGATGAGAGCCATGGTGGCAGCAGTCCTCAAAATCTATTTTCTTGGAACAGCGCTGAGTGTCCTCGCTGTCCTGTTTGGATTAGCAGACTCCATTGGTGGTCTGATGTACGAACAAGACCATCAGTACATGCTGGGGTTGGACCACCAGACAAAGACAAGGACGCAGGTCCCGTCCAGCAACCACCAGAGAGGATCGTCTGTGACTAAACACATTGGCTCGTGAGGAAAACATCTTTACAGAAAGTGACCACTGGATGGACACGTTGGGTACTGTGGCTATGGAACAAAAGACTATGAATCCATTTCCAAACAGCTGTGCACTGGACCGTTTTGCCACAGTGTGTCTCTGTGTGTGGCACTGTGCATCAAACACCGAAGCCAACTGTGGAAAAGCAGCTATGCATCTGATTAGAAATGTCACTGCACTACTGAACAATAATTTGCACTAAAAATGAGGAATATTGGGTTTGTTGACAAGTCAATCTGTGTATATTTGAGTTTTTTTATACTTTAATAAACAAAAAATGTGTTGCAACGAGTACAAAGTATACTGCAGTCTCTTCTAAAGAAACAAAGAAGTAATGAGCTGCATGTTTACTGAAAGTTAATCCACAGAAGTCAAGGTGACTCACAACTTCCCACTTCTCACTTTTCCACGTCTGTTATACCCTGATTTCCAGGGTTATCTTATGTCTCTGCAGCACTTCCTCACCCACCTCCATTTCCTCTTCTTCATCTGTTCGGAAGTCTTGCTCCTCCTCATCCCTGTCACCCTCTGTGCTTTCTTCTGTCAGGTTTTTTAGAGTGAACTGTGTAGAGGGATAGAGGTTACTCAGGCAGTCCTCTGAGTCACTGTGATCCTCATCGTGGATGCAGGCTCCTACATGCTGCTTCTTCCCCCCACTGTCCTCCTCTCTCTCTGAACCTTTTCTGCTTAAGTTTAGCAGCAGTTCTGAAAATTGATTGAAAGAACTGAAACCATTTCAGCAAAGGTTTTTTGTCTTTGTTATTTTCATCCCTCCAGAGTTCCAGTCGAGAAGATAGATCCCATTCTTTCAACTGTGTGTGCGGTAACAAGGAAGAGACGGGCAGAGCTCAGATACTGCTAATTAGCTTAGCTCAAACACTGGTAGTCAATGGGAAGTGCTAGCCTGCCTGCATCTAAAGTCATCAGATAAACTTTCCAACAACTCTAAACGGTCCTGTGTACTTGTTGTGAGTTGTTTAATTACCACAGTTATTTTTACAATTAGATTAACACTTTATGTATTTCTTCCTCTTCTTCTTCACTGTTTATTGGCGCACATGCGCCCTGAGGTTAACTTCCGATATGTATTTGATTCTAAAATCACATAAAGTGCTAATGTGAGTCTAAAAATAACATAACGTGGCAAATGAACAGGTCATAACAAGCACACAGGACTGTTTAGAGTTAGAAGGCTAGCACTTCCCATTGAGTACGAGTATTTGAGCTAAGCTAATTAGCGGCAGCTGAGCTTGTTACTGCATGCACAGTCCAAAGAATGGTATCTGCCTTCTTGTCTGGAACTCAGGAGGAAGGAAAATAACAAAAAGAAGAAAAGTTTGTGTATCACTACATAGAATGATCAACAGAGCTTTGCGTTATTGTCAAAGTGCTCTAAAGTCCTCATATAGTGGAAAACAAACAAAACCAATAATTGTAGGAATGTGTTAACCCTCCAGCTGTCCGAGTATTTGAACAAAACTTATGTTTATTTTTAACAGACGCTCTGACTAAACAAGTCAGAACTTGGTGTAGGTGTAATTGTTTCATACCAAAGGCAACTTTTCCATTTAAAAACAAGTGTGAGGTACGTGCACTTGTCACGTCGTCTCATGTTTTCAATGATTTGACTGATATGATCAGACGAAGGGATTTACAAGCCTGTAAGAGCGACGGGTCTCAACGCAGCCCGAGCACTGCAGTTCACAAGAACCAAAACATTTAAGAGAAACAAAATGGATCCCTCGAATGGCTCAATGTTGGATCTGTGAAGCAAATTAGCCTCTTTTAGATGATTGTTTTGATCAGTTTTGTGATATTTTTCTCAAAAGTTGGTAAAAATAAACCAAAATAGAAACATGGAAAGTGAATTTTGCACTTGGAGAGGTGAAAAACATGTAAAACCAAATCTTCAAGCTGAACTGTATAATAAGATGTAGCTTTCAGATACAGTACAGTTTGTTACTTCCTCTTCCATCATCACATGGCCACACATCACCCAAATAAAGGCTGATGTTGCTTCATATCTGCTGGGTGTGAAAATGGCAACATGTTTCTCGAGCTGAGTGACAAAAGCAGCCTTTGGTCAGCGCCGCCTGCCATGCCTCTGCTTGGTGTGACCTAGTTATGGCTCTCTCTTAGTTTTGTTTTGTCTCCAGGGCTGCAGGGCTGCATTAGTCATCGGCGTGGTCTGCACTGAGCATGAACGGTGGGAGCAGCAGCCCGTCCAGTAAAGATCACCTTCTCTCAGTCACACCTTGTGCTTTTTGTGCCATTTGATTTGAAAACACAAGATGTGCAGCACGCTTCCCTATCCAGTCCCCACACTGCTGACTTTACAGAGCCATTGTTTTTGATTGATTTCTTGTAATCAGATTACTTTATTACTTAGCGCACCTGTGTGTCTCTTGTTTTGGTGTTTCAAAAACACACATATAAGCATTTTCCAATCTGAAGCCCCTATTGGCAGGGTGACAGTGTTTGTCAGTGCCTTCCAAATCTGTTGTATGTGACCCATACAACAATATATCATATGGGTACTATGGGAAGTGTCGCACTGAGCCATTTTTGAGTTTGACTTATAGGAGGCATACCCCTCTAGACATCAATGTATAAGAACTTTGCCTATTTGTGCACCCTTAAAAGTAATATTTAGGCAAGGCCAGTTTACTTTCATGGTCCATGTCAGCAGCAAGACAACTCAAAGTGCTTTACATCAAGTGTAAAAGAGCAGAAGAAACACAATACAATAACATTTAAACACAAAATATGAAGTCATTGAAAATCAAGATGAAAGGAAATAAAAACAGCTAAACAGAACAAATGAGTTGTAACACTCCAGAATATAAGTTATAGTGCAGTAAAGAAAACACAACTTCATAAAAGGCAGCAGCAAACAGAAAAGTCTTGAGTCTTGATTTAAAGGTTTCAGCAGACCTGCAGTTTTTAAGGAGTTTGTTCCAGATATTTGGTGCATAGAAACTAAATGCGGCCTCTCTGTGTTTTCTTCTAGTTCTAGGGACACACAGTAAACCTGTGCCAGATGATCTGAGGAGTCTGGACAGTTCATAACTTTGTAGAAGATCAGTAATGTATTTTGGCTCTAAAACATTTAGTGCTTTTTAAACCAACAGTATTATTTTAAAATTTATTCTCTAAAAGAGACAGGAAGCCAGCGTAAAGCCCTGAGAACTGAAGTGATGTGATTTATTCATTAAAATGTCTAAAAACAACTGGATCTTTGTCAGAGGTGGTTTGTTTATTATCCCAAATGTTTCAGAAAAGTTCAAACTCACAGAAATCCAGAATGTTATTAAAGGTTAGCGATGCGTTTTCATGTTGTCTCTTGTCGTGTACACCAGTTGAAGAGAGGAACAACAAAAACACAAAAACAGACATCAATCAGAGCACTGGGTGTTTTTTTCTGTGGACATCAGTCAGTCCTCTGTTCCCTCTCTCCCTCTGCGTTATGAACAAAGAAGTTTCCCAGCTCACTTTGAAGCTTTTTCACACTCAGCTGCGTTACATCTGCATGTACACACACTCACACACACCCACACAGACAGATTTTATCATGAGGTGAGTCATAACAAGGCCATTATGTTTTAAATTTTGCCATAATACATTTGACCTTTTTTATTTTATGAGTGGTTTCCTTCCTCTAACCATCACGTAACCAATGTAGCCAAAAGACTTTAATTGAGTTTTGTAACTGGAGTTTGTGTTTTATTTCAGAAACTCCACATCTGGATGAGATTAAAATGTGTTAAACGTAGAAGTATGAACATAAAACTTTTTCTAGGGTCCAATTCTTCCTCCTGCTGCTCTTTCAAGAAACTGCTTCTGTCTTTATTTGAATGAGTTAGAACCTCTTTCACCACCTACTGTTGTATTTGGCACACATGAGCGCACTTTATTCATTTTCCGCAGTAGTAGGCTTATCTGTCAGAGTGGCAGATCGGCCCAGGGCAACACAGCTGTGCTTCATCCCAGGTACAGCTCATGTGCCTCTCTGTGTCTTCAGATGTGTTGGTTTAAAGTTCATGACGTGACACACTTGTTCCTTTC
This sequence comes from Naso vlamingii, assembly GCA_029822935.1. Taxonomy (NCBI): domain Eukaryota; kingdom Metazoa; phylum Chordata; class Actinopteri; order Acanthuriformes; family Acanthuridae; genus Naso; species Naso vlamingii. Next base: position 12,710,492 of record JAPQLA010000015.1, read on the forward strand.
ACATTCATGCATTGTTCTGAAAACATATTAACCCACAGCTGTAGGTTTCTGTGCGTAAAAGCGCAAAACGTGACACTTCTGGCGACTGACTGTGTGAAACGCGCACTCAGCTGGACGCATTATGGGTGAATGCACGACGCCCCCTTGCGTTCAGTTGTGCCCACTACAAATAAAACAAGTTGCTGCATTCACGCCTCCATCTATTCTCTGAACTAGCAAAAAAGCTTCTCTTTTTTCCCGTCTTTCGTAATTCCAATGCCTCTCACAGCTGTGAATGCATCCCACATGGACTTTGTGAGTCCCACACTTTCCTCACGTATTGTTTGCAAACGGCCACAACGTGCGTTTCCCTAAAATCCACTCGGAATGAAAATCCTCTCAGCAGCTCAGGTCACCTGGATGCGGGCAGAAACACCTGCTGGCGGAGGACGCACCACCTCACACAGCACTTTTTATGTTAATGACCCGTCCAAGCACGTCCCACCCCCGTGAGCTTTCACCGCGCAGCACCATCGCCAGAGTCAGTTCAGGAGGGCATTTCGATCACTGAGGTTCAGAATTTGTTCCATCGGATATGATCTGCAGACTCGTGGTCCTGGGCGGAGTGTGCGTCCTTCTCCTGGCTGCTGGAGGCGCGAGGGGGAGCTCGGTGACTTTCCACCGGACACAGCGCGATGAGAGCCAGGGTCAAGCGCGCGCACGTCCCAGAAGGGACACGAGCGCCTCCTCCGGCCCAGCCAGGCCTGCTCACGGTCCCCCCTTCGCCACCTGCAGGACCCCCCTCAGCCCTGCCGAGCACAAGGTTCTGGATGACAACACGCATGAGGTGAGGTGTCGTTCTGCAGCTGGGGAGGGTTTGGGGCACTGAGACGACCAAAGACCATCATGCACTCTGATTTGATGCGTTATTAATCATTAAAATTTACTTCCCTGTTTGAAGGACACGAATTTTTTCTTGCTTCATCTGCCCTTTTGTTTTAGATTCTTCAAGAGTTCAATGCTCCAAAGACAAAATATAAAGGGGCATTTTAAGAGGAGGAAGTGGAATTATTACACAAAAAATGTTTTTTTTTAAGCACGATTATGACACAGAGTAACATTTGGGCAAAGTTGTCTCTTTGGTAATGAATTAGTGGTGTTATTTGCTCATCTTTTGTTTGTTTGAATATGTGTGAGTATCTCTTGTCTCTTCCCTCAGACAGGGTTTAATGGTGATGACGGCTCCTATGTGATTCTCACATGGGTGGGCGATGGCACAGGAGTGAGTTTCTTAGTATTTTGACAGCACTGCTTTTTTTTTTTTTTTTTGGCCTACTTTTAATTAAAAGACCAGCCTGAATTGTTTATCTCATTTGTAAACAATCCTAACTCTTAAGAACTGAAAAAAGAAAAAAAAAATCACTCCTTAGCTTAATTGCTGTATGAAGACCCTTTGTCCATAAGCCAAAATTCTGCTTATTTTAGATTTTTTAGTCATCATAATGCCTGGCAATGGTGGTTTATTGTGCTGTTTTGTGTTTTTTGTTTTAGAAAAAAAAACAAAAAAACAAAAGATGAATAAAAATTTAATAGAGAAATCTCTTACACAATCATATTAAAATGAATGATCCCTTATTACTAAGCGAAAGAGTTTCAGATATTTTTCAACACGTCACACTTTTCTCAGGTGGTCCTGGTGCTGTCGACGTTTAGTGCTCCAATAGATTCCTTTCTGGAAGGAGGCTCATCGAGACTTTATCGCAGGTGAGTTACAATGTGATGAAAACGCGAGCAGACCCTCCAGCCCAGAGATCAACATTTAAACTTCGACTTTCCTTCTTACAGTACTGATTATGGAAAATCCTTCCATGACATTTCCAATCGGATCAACAACACTTTCATACGGGAGGAGTTTGGCGTCAGTGTGGGACCAGGCGGCTCGGTGAGTGAGCAGCTGGGGCTGTCAGAGTTTCAGTTTGGGAGCTGTGGGCCATGTTTCTGCCCTGAAGGAGTGTGCGGTGTTTTGTCATGTAAGGAAGACAACTTGCGTGCACATCTTGACTTTTAAACCACTTTTGCTCGTTTCCTCACAGTATTGTGACCAACTTCTTAGAAAATACAGCCACAGCCAGCAGAGACCAGCAGAATTTGGATGTTTGTTTGTTGTCTCTCCCTCATTCAGCTTTTTTTCTACATAATTCCCTCTTTCTCGTGAAATTTGAATTGTTTGTGAACTGGGGGAGGTTTTGTTTGAGATGAGAGGAGTGCCAGAAAATGGGCCAAGAATGAGAAGACAAGATAAGATACGATAAGAAAAGATTAAGATAAGATAGAACTTGATTGATCTTGAGGGAAATTTTTGAAACAAGAAAAAAACTTTCAAGTAATTTTTTCACACAGAAGTAACTCACATGTCTTTGAGAACAGCCTCTTTTCCGATGAAAATAAGCAGTTGTCAAGTGATGATTGTTGTTTTTTCTTCTTCATTAAAGGGCGATTACTTTTAAAAGTAACTCATTATATTACAAAATTACTGCCATTAAAAAGTAACTTGTTGGGGTGCCAGTGTAGATCAGTTGGTAGAGCGGGTGACCTATGTACAAAGGTGGCCTCCTCGCTGCAGCGGACTTGGGTTCGATTCCACCCTGTGTGCTGTGCATCAGTCCCCCTCTCTCTCCTCCTCCACTTCCTGTCCATATCTTCAGCTTTTCTATCAAAAATGGTCCAAAATTATCTTTAAAAAAATAACATGTTACATTACAGCATTACTTTCTGAGGAAAATAACTTGTTAAAGTGATCTTGCGTTACTGAAAATAAAAAACTCTTTGTGATTCCCCGTGAATGTTGTTTTATAGTCAACACCTCCATTAAATATAATTACTTTACCGCCGTAACTCCAACAACAAATACACTAACAAATTCAAAATAAGGCGAATACTTCCACAAAGTTAATGTTGTCCCTTCTGCCGTCCCACCTCACTCGCTGAGTTGGCGCACGCACGCGGTGCAGTGATACAACCGCAGCACGCAGCCAGGTGTCTGCCTGTCAAAAAGTATAAAGAAAAGTAAGAAGATGGTGAGAAGTCAAAAACAGATTGGTATGCGCCTTTAACTTATGTTTCATAGCCCGTCATTATCTCGCCAATTTTCTGTATCAGATCTGCTTTAATTCGATTTTAATTGACAGGTGATACTGACAGCTGACATACCAGTGTTGGACAACAGAGGCGGGATCATCTTCACCTCCACGGACGCCGGTGCCACTTTTAAGTTCATCCAACTGCCCTTCCACCTGGCTCAGCCAATCACATACCACTTCCTCAACCCTGACTACCTCGTGGCCCTCAGCATCGATGTGAGTCACACAGCAATTTAACTTTAAATGTTGTTTCTTCTTCTTTCTATATTCATTCCCATGCTGTGAATAATAACCTGTGCTAAAGCGTGTGTAGTATTATGAAACACACACCTTAAAGTGAAGGTAAACACTCGTCTGTCCGCTCCTCACAGGGCGGTCTGTGGCTCTCTCTGGACTTTGGTGCCAAGTGGACAAAAGTTCATGATGGAGTGCATTCTTTCTCATGGTGAGGATAAACAGGAAGCAAAACCGCACACCAAACCCCAGCGTGCCTAAAAGAAAGCATATGTGAGATAAACTGTAAATACAGTAGAGTGACTTTGCTCAGATATTTTGCAAATGTTTTGTTCTGGGGAAGAAAAGTAGTTTCTTGTGTAGGAAATGGAAAATGTTGTGACATGATTTAACTTCCTCTTTCCCTCAGGGGCGCCGGCATCAATTTGTTCTTCAGCTTCAGTCAAGTCGACACGGGTAAGATGCTGCAGGACGTCAACTTTATGATGCCAGAGAGCTTAAACACGACATGAAACATCAGACGTGCCGACATACAGATTCTGTAATACTGTACCGTCAGTTTTAGTGTTGTTTTATTATGTTCAATAAAAGTGTTCAAAAAGATTTGACATTAAAGCTCAACCAGTTTTAACTAAATCTAAAAACCATTTTGTGGTCGTTTGCCACCTTAGAACTTTAAATTCCCCAAGAAGAAATAATTTCCTCAGTAAGGCAGCATTAAAACTTAAAGTATTTAAAAAAACAAACAACAATTTAAAAAAAACTGATTACAGTAATTACCTTTGTCAACAGAATGTAAAATACAATAAAAAATAAAGCCAGTTTGACAAAACTGCAAGAAATAAGAGTGAGAATAAAGTATTTATGGGCCATCTAATGACAGTTTATGGTTCATGTGCATTTATTACACATGGACTGAATGTGAAATGTTGCCCCTCAGAAATATTCTCATTTTTACTCGTTTTGTTTTAAAGGTTAAAATAAATTTGAATTCAGTACACTCTTAAAAAAGCTCGACTTTCAACATTATCTGGTGTGCATCACTTTTGAACAAAAAATATTAAATATTTGAAATATGCTTGTTTGTTGTCTGCTGTATATGTGATAAATAATGATAAACCAAACATATGATCACACTTAATACAAACATCTGGTAAAATAAGCAAGGTGATGTGTGTATTGGTTGCACTGACTAAAAAGGAATTCTGTAAATTATTTTGCATGTGATAAAGTCTTTCAAGAGTCTGGAAATTTTTTTTTTTCTCCTACCTTGAAGGTGCTTAAAAAGTGCTTGATTTTTACTCCTGAAGAGTTGAATGAACCCTGACACCTGAGCGTCTGACCAGAGGAGGAGGGCATCAGACTTTTTAGGCAGACGATCACCTGGTTTCATTAATATTTAGCATTTTTGATATGATCAGTCATTAAAGACTGTGTCTGACCATCAGGACTGAAGGACGGAGTCGTCAACTTCTCTGCCTCAGTCTTCATGTTGAGTTTTCAAAATGTGCTCAAAATAATTTTCCAATCGACAAAATTTATTTGTACATATCAAAATCAGCATTTTGTCTCATTTGGCTTGACAAACTGTACATCCTCGTACCAAAGGACGTCTCCAAACTTCCCACCTCTCAGCCTTTGAATGCATCGAGTCAAAGTGAAAGTGTTTCTTCGTTTCTTCCTTTTTGTTAATGTTCTTATCTCGCTGCACTGGTTTACCTTCTTGTGCCATGGTTCATTCTTGTTGCTGTAGTGGAGGCAGATGAGAGGGGGGATTTAGTGCTGAAGAGGACTCAAGATCTGGGAAAGACCTTCACCATCATCCACGAGGACATCTACAGCTTCGGTTACATCGGAGCCTTTCTCTTCTTCTCTGTGATGGAAGATTCGGTAAGATGTGTTCACACAGAGCCTCCTCCTCACACATGTATGACACAGCGTGCTGTAAGACCACTGAGTGTTTACACAGTGCTGTTTCTCTCCCAGAGATCCCCACGTGTCATGTATTTCTCATCAGACCAGGGAGACACCTTCAGTCGAGCGCTGCTGCCGTCTGCCTCCACGGAGCAGGTGAGAAACAGCCTCAAGTACAAGAACTTCCTGTTATTTCTTTTGGGTCATGATCACAAAAATAGGACTAATGTTGTAATCTTTTATTTATTTTTTTAGAGAGTGTGATTGTTCAGTTCTTTTATTTTGAAAATGCCACCATCGCTTTGCTAGGGTTATTATCAATAACATCCTAAAGTATAGATATTTTTATGAACTTTTTTCTTTTCTCCGTTTGAAAAAAATTATGTCCAAGCCAAGCCAGAACTAAATCTGAACAAACAACAAAAGTACACATGACAAAAATAATTTAAATAAAATAAAGCTGAAGCTAAATTCATTTTAGTTTTTTAGCGTATGAGGTTAATTTAATGTTATTTTGCAACACAAGGCTGCACATTGAAACAGAAATGTGTAGCCCGTTCATGTGACACATGCAAAGAACAGATGCCCGGGCTGATTGATAAGTTCATGGCCTGAGGTAGAGGAAGAGGAGTCACACAGCTCTCATTACACGCACCCACAGTTGACTTAAAACCCAAGTTTTAAGTAAGTATCTTTTGTGGTATTTCTGTTCTGAGCATTTGAACACTGCAAATCAGAACTCTCAGAGAAAATGATCAACATTTCCTTCATGCAGTCATCTGCCACCTCTGTTTAAAGGGCTCAGCCAAAACTGTCAATAATCCAAAGCAAAACTCTGTTTTTTGGATCAAAAAAATCCTGATTTCTATTAAAATTTTTGCCAGTTTAAGAATAATTTTCTCTTTAGATACAAAGGACTGGTGTACATGTTCAAATTATTATGCGTCAGTTTTAAATTTATAGATTTTAGACACACACACACGCACACACACACACACGTGCTTTTGGCGGTTGCATGTTGTAAAGGTCAGTTCGCCTCGTGTGAAAACATCAATGGCAACATTTGCTTTTTTGACACCCACTGAACACACATCTGTTCAGGCAAAGCACGCACGCGCACGCACACACACACACACACACTTGCACACTCATAACATTTTGTTGACAGCACAAACACACACTCTCTCTCACGGCGATTAGACAAGGTTTATGACAGATTAAATTAGTCATCAGAAAGTTGTTGCTTTTTAAAAATTTGCAAATCCAGATTTTCTCACCCACATGCTCTCTCTCTCTCTCTCTCTCTCTCTTTCTCACTCTCTCTCTCTCTCTCTCTCCTTCAACGTGTGCGTGTGTGTGTGTGTGTGTAGTTCTACTCCATCCTGGATGGCGATGAAGATATGCTCTTCATGCATGTGGACAACCCAGGAGGTAACAAACAAAAAAACACACACAAACTGTCAAAGAATGACGTTAAAAACACACCTGACACATATTCGCCGTCGTGCCCGTGTTGTGAGGACAGCATGTCAGGATTTATGACTCTCTCAGCCCCTTTTGTTGTAATGGAAAAGCTCAACGGTGAGAGCCAGACTGGTTCCACAAGTTCTCGCCGTTGCTGACAAATCATTCCATCAGTGTGTGTTTGTACATGCGAGTCCAGCTGCCCGCTCTTTGTTCCTTTTTTCTTTTTTGCTTTCTTTCCCTCCCTCTCATTCTTTCCTTCTCATTCAGTCTCTCTCTGTTTGAAATCTATTTCTGTTTCTCATAATTATCATATTTCTGTTTGCGCGATCAGTGCTCCAGTTTGTGTCGTGTGTGGTTAGCGGGGACTTTTGTGCTGTACAGATAAATAGGGGCGATATGGAGGAGAGGGGCTTTATCTTTTGTTGGCTGAGGGGAGGGAGATTTAGTTTACACTACAAAAGCTGACAAACATATCTTGGAATCAGGGTGTGACACAAGCACACACACACACACAAACACTGAACATGTCCATCACCTCCCTCAGCTGAGCTTGTCCTTCATGGCTTCAGTTGACACGTGTGTGAGCTTCACACACATAAAATATGATTGATGATGACTTGTTGTTATTGCCGGATGTTGAAGGGTTTGTGTCAGCTGTTCCCATGTGCTGATTCAGTCATTTAGAGCTTCTAAACTCTATTTCCAACCTCTGTCACTGGGTCGGTCTCTTAAGGTCAACCGGGAATACAATTTTCATTACTGTCACAAAAAGCGCAGAGGAGAAGAACACAATCACAGGATCAAAAGCAAGAAGATTAAAGGCCTTCGCACACCGGGATGCGACTGTGCAGATGCAGATTTTTCAGATCAAAACTATTTACACTGGCAGCGACATAAATTTGTGACACAAACACAGGAACAGAAACTAATGGAGAGCTACAGCTCACTTCACTTCAGCAGAGCTTCCTGCTTCTCGCTGCTGAGGACAGATGCTGTCGCCCCGGCAGGAGCTGTACGAAGCATCGGTACAGACAGACGGATGGCTGCTACTTTTCCAAAAGCTGCGAAATAATAATAACATAGATGTTGTTAGTTTGCGTCGTGATTCAAATTGAGATTCAGCCATTGTTGATGTTGTTGTTTGCGACAGACATGATGTGTGTTCTGCACAACCACCGGAATTGGTTGATACTTTTGTTCACAGTGTGAAAACTCAGAAAAATCGACCTTAGTAAATAAATAAGAGTTAATTTTCCACAGTGAGACATTTGTGTAATGTGAGAAAGTACTCACGACCAGTCAACAGTTTAAAAAATATTGACACGTGAAATATAACACACCGAATGTGTAAAGGCCTTAATTGTAAAAATTAAACCCAAAGCTGAGCAAAAACAGATTGTGCAGACGACTCGGCAAGACTGAGCTGAAAACTGCACTTAAATACAAACCACACTGATGAGGGATGAGAGGCAGGTGGAGAAGCAAAGGTGAAGAGAATGACTAAACAGGAACGAAGGTGATTGGCTCGAGGAGAATAGCAACAAGCAGATCTAACGAGGCAGACGCTGGCCAGGTGTGAACGAAAGGTGTTTAAGGAAAAACAAGCTGTGGAGGAGCAACACAAAGAAAAACACAACAAAACCCAGAAAACAGTAAAATAACACAGGACCAAGATATTCAACGGCTTCTGCTCCTTAAAAAAAAACATGATGAAACAACTTCCTGTTTGCACTAGGAAGTAATCTGCCAAGAGCATGAAATAAACACTACAGTTTTTCTTGACTGTGATCAAATACAAAGGCTCTACAGACAAGGTTCCAGCAGTGTGAGAGTGTTCACTGTTTTAAAATACAATTGTAAGGCACAACACAATTGTATTTATTATCATATACAATATTGTTTAAGAAAGCTGACTGGTTTTTTTTGTTTGTTTAAAAAAGGCTTTATTATTGTTCCTAAAATATCATTGTCCTCCTGACGTTAAACTTCATTTAAATGACATTTTTCCTTAATATCTGTAGAATTCAGTATCATAAATTGGGGGTTTCCAAACCTTTTCAGCTCCAAAAGTGAATACCAGGGACCCAAAGCTACAAAAATACTGTATGCATTACCATGACATCTACATTTACACATAAACTACTGGTAAACAAAGACATTAGTTTTAAGTGTTTGTTTTTAAAAGCAAGGCCGACAATGCTGTAATAATTAAATTAGCTGAGTGTAATTCTAAGTTTCTAAATATCTCAAGCAATATGCACACACGACATTGTTGGGATTTGCAACTTAATATTTTGGCTATAAGAATTAATTAATGATTATCATAGATAATTATTAATTATATTGAGAAATAAGATCTAATTTACATCAGGTTGCCTCAGGAGCTCCACCCTTAAAAAGGGAAAAGAGTCACTTCATTGATTCAGTCTCATAAAAAGTACTTAACTGTCAATTTGGAATTTGATCAATAATTAACTTAACAACTAGAATCAAATCACCATGTTAACAGCTAGTAAAGGTTGAAGGTTTTCAGAGTTCTTGTCAGTGAAGAGGTTGGCAACATT
>JAPQLA010000015.1:12778197-12796150 GCA_029822935.1 Naso vlamingii
GCACTTTGATTAAACTTTAATTGTGTGTGTTTTGTTCACCGTGCATATGAGTCAGTTTATGTATTTATAAAGACACATGCCTCCATTTTACATGCATTGCTTGGTGGTTGAAACAATCAGTGTGGTCCTGTTTGATTGCATCATGATTGGAGCACTGCGGGTCATCGTTGGCTGAGTCCACAACAAACAAAGCACAGCAGTTTGTACTTTTCCACTAATTTTAATGAGCATGTAGGGACAGGCCCTCTGAAAGACAGCAAGTTTCACTGCTTCCTGCCACCATGTTGCCTCCTGTGTTAAAGGGGGTCACACATTGTGCCTTTTCAATCAATCGAGACTCTTCCTGTTAATAAACACACTCAAACATACTGAGAAAGCGAGCATGAAAGAAACAGGAATGGAGGTGAATCAACATAATGTAAAATGCCTTTTCCACACAAACACACACACCTGTTTGCGAGCTGTCTGCCATGTCCTGACCTGAAAATAAGCAGCAATAAAATCATGACTTTGGACATGCAGAACCATAAACATTCTGTCAACTTGTGGGGCCCAAATGTGACGTTTGTTCCAAAATGAACTCTTTCAGTGTAAAACAGCAATACTTTTAAACTAATTATTACATTTAGGCCAAACAACTACTAATGAGGAAGATTAGAAATTAGACTATTTGAGCCACGGCCTTATTTTATGGACTTAATTACCCACAGTAACCTCTGATTACGAATGATGAATGTTTATGGATTAAAAATTGAGAAATGCTGCAGACTGTGTTTTCAAAGGGAAAGTCAAAACTACATATAATTTTGATTCATTTAATTTTTCTACTTTGGATTTAGTTCTATACAATTAAATACAATTCAAAACCTGTTCCTGAAGGTGTTTTTTTTTTTTTCTTTAAAAAAATGCTCTACAAGGAGTTGTTTAAACACAGTTTTGTGCTTTTATTTGTATCACTGTTGCAGATTTTGGGCAAGCTGAGGCTAGTTTTATAATTTTTAGAAATATATCTTAAGGGCAAAGTGAAGTGGGAAATATAGGCCTAACAGAAAACTGTGGAATTCAAATTAAAAAATGAAGGACTTTAGAGGAATAAAGGTCTTATTATGATGTAATGACAACATGATAACTCTTATGTAATCTGAGTTTTTGTAAATTAAAGACGGACAGATGTTGAACTGTATATTCTGGATGTTTATTCCAGCTGTGGTACATAGTAAGTAAAGGCTTCTTCGTGTTTAATTTGCACTCTGGAAACACCAACAAACAATCAGACATGTTATGTTGTTCCTTAACCATAGAGAGATGGTTTTGGATGAAAAAACACTTTTTATGTTAAATACACAGGAAAAAAACCTCTGTAGCCTATTTTCTATTAGGCCTCCTCAAACTTCTTCAGTGGAGATCATGTTAGTTTTTCTTTGTTGTCCTTTGCTTTTGTTTCCTCCTGTTTTTTCTACCCCCACTATGTCCGACAGCCTGTGAACGCAGCGCAGTTTCATGCTGCGTACCGCTGTTTATTTTCAGAGCGGTGACGTGAACGCCGCACTCCTCCTATATGAGGCGCATCAGACGGGGGCCAGCTCGGGATTGGTCAGCTGTTGTTGCTGTAACAGCTGGTGTCGAGGCTGTGGGGAGGGAGGGGGCTCTATAAAAGCGCAATCCCCCATTGCAAGAGCTTCACTCTGGAGGAGGAAAGTGAACGGGGAGGGCCTGTGAACGTGGCGTTAAGGGACCCCCCTAATCCCCTGTATTTACCAATAACAGGCGTCTGTCTCCCAGCACTGAACCGTCCTGGCACACGGACTCTGAAAGTAAAACTTCCCTCTACCTCGACAAATCAATGCCAAGAGAAACAACAACAACAACAACAACACAAGCGCCAGCAGATAAGGATCGCTGCCTACAAGTGGAGACGAACAGTCGGACAAACACGTAGACAAAAATAACAAACGCGCGCGGATCGTCGCTGTTGCCTTTTCTCAATGCATACCCTTTGTGCCCGGGGAACGATGAAACCAGAGATCAACGCCGCCGTCGGATTTCTGTCGAGATTTCTGAGGGTAAAAGGACACGTAAACGATCGGCAGGTCCAAACATTCAGCCAAAGCTTACAGGACATTTTGGCAGGTAAGAAAACCAGAAAATTGTCAAATTTCGCGCACAGAACGCATCCTATGATAAACTATAATTTGATAATTAAGTTTGGGTTTTGTTTTAGTGTTTAATACTTGAATTTGGGTTCTCATTTGCTCGAGAAAGAGTGAGAGGAAGCGTTTCTTTGTTCTCCCAATCACCATCAGCCTTACCAGCGCGCACCACTGAGCGCACAAAAAATCCCCCCCCAAAACGTCGAACAGTAAACACAGTGCGTGGTTTCAGACAATTAAATCAACACACTCGAATTTATTTAGAAAAACTCAGACTAAGTGGTTAGATTTCTACTTTGTTTAGAAACAGAACGGGGGGGTGGGGGTGGGGGTGGTGGAAAAAAAACGCTTGGCTCAAACAAGGAAGTGCGCCTCGGTCGATGAAGCTCTCAGAACTGAGCAAAACAGCCTCCTGTGAGCTCAATTACGTAATGCATTTGACGAAATAGGTTAATAATGAACACACTTTCAATTTTAGAACAAACTTCGGTTTATTTCTAGCGCCAAAAACACAACGGCTGATGTATTTTTACCCCTTATCAATGAATGAAGAGTGCCTCTTGTGTGTGTGTGTGTGTGTGTGTGTGTGTGTTCAGATGTGTGTTAATAACCATGTCGCACACAATTACTATTCTTTGTGTATTCATATTTCTAACATATGTTCACCTAAATTCTCAATTAATTTAAATAGGACAAATGCAACACATTTAGTTATTAGAGGTAATGGAAAATTTCAGTGAAGGGGCCTAACTGATTTCTTCTGATTTCTTTTATTTACCAGCTAATCGAGTCCACATTCCCCCCCATGTTTAACCTACAGGCTTAACTCCAGATTTAGGCTACCGGGCATTATGAGGGTTTTTTAGAGAACAGTGCTGCTGAGGGATTGTGCCTCATTTCCTGCTGTAAACACATTCCAGTCCCAGGCCTCTAAAGCTGCCATACATCTGCTTCAGTCCATCCACCGCGCACAGAACCGCCGCAGCAGATGACCCACATTTTCTGCATTACAGCGCTCACTTATGCAAAAGCACATCTTGGTTTGCAGATACTTTGGTTTTCAGTAAAATGTAGTACCCCTAGTGAAACAAAAGGAGATTAATCAATAGAATGTTGAATGATAATGTGTTTATTCTGAGGAATCTGTGTTTGTTGAAAATTTTGTGATAATTTGCCTCTAAAACGTCAACAAGAGCTCAGTGTGACGGTGGTGTTTGTAAACAGACAAAAGTTGGAGCTGAATGGAGGCTGTCTGTGGGGGAGGGGATGCTTTGGTGGGCGCCTGTAGAATGAGATTAAAAACAAGGGCAGTGCAGTGGAATCGAGGGAAAATGAAGTTAACTGAAAATCAATTAGTCAACTAACACCTAAAATATTCCCAAGTGATGTAAAATACAAGATCTAATGTGCCGTGTTCAGGACTCAGTCAATGAAAATTGGTGTTAAATACTAAATAACTTACTGCAGTTCAGTCTAACTGAAGGACAAAAATGTTTAATTTTCAGCACGAGGCAAATGTGTGAAAACAAAGGTGAATGTGTGTTTGTATCCTGCGGCTCCCTGCTGCTAAACTAGGCCAGCCAGAGCTCTTTTGTGCTCGGAAACATCACAATCGCTCACTATTGTGTCTGCACACTGAAAGGCCGAGCGCGTAGCTCCTCTTGTTTGTGCTGAGCAGAGGGAAGTGGAGAAACTAGTCCTAACGACCAGGTTTTAACCGCAATAACTTAAGCAAGATCTAAATTCTTTCCCTTTTATCAGTGGCAGCGTGATTTAATCTCAGAGAAAATGGTGGAAAATACCTGTTTGTGGTGTTTGCAGCCAGCTTCAGTGAGTAAACAACCTAGTTTCGTTAAACTCTTTAGGTTAAGCACACACTTTTCCGTTTCCCTCCCCCCTTCCTCCTATGTGCCCTGGTTTTTCAGAATAGGTCCTGCTGAGCTGATCATTTCCCAGCTGCTCCAGGGTTAGTAGGTAGCTGCCTTTGTGGCTCAGGCCGCAGCTGAAAGATCATCCAGCCCCTTGTGCTCTTTGGCGAGTGCCAGCGCCTCCATTAGCTCAGCAGTATGCAGCCTTCTGGGACAAGACATTGAGGAGGGAGGGGGGAGGAAAGGAAGGGGGTGTCATTATCCTCTGATGCATACAGGTGGCCTCTTGGCCCCAGTCTGAATGCTGGCCTACTTCACTTACCCTGTTTTTCTCTGGCCACAATGACATTAGCATCAATGGGAATTCAGTGTGAACAGGCCATGTCAGGGTAAACGGGGGAAGTAATCAGAACAAAGGAGAGATTTACAGCTATCAAGCAATCTGAGAAAAAATGGAAAGCCTTTTTAAGTTTCTAAAGTGAATCTACAAGGAAAGAGTGAGCCGCATTTCACTTCCTCATGCACCCAAAAATCTGGCAGTCAACAGTCGACTTTTCCTCTCATCATCGTAACCACTCAAAATGCCTGAAGCTTCAGCGAGTGGCGTCACTCTGAATCACCAGTTTCACTGCACTCTGAAAACTTCCACACAGACAAAAAAAAGCGTCCTCTCCCTTTAAGAGGCGGAGCCGCTGTCCCAGATGGCTGGCCGAGACTTCGACACTTTTGGTGTTTTTGTTCTGCTAGTCATGGGAGATTTTGTGACAGTGATGACGACCAGGGGAGGGATTGGGCAATTCACTGGGCCTCTTTTTGTCACGTAGGCCCTGGGAGCCGCTGACCGCCTGTTTATGCCTGCTTATCAGGCCTGGAACAGGTGCTGATGTTTTTCTTTGCTTTATGTTCTTCTGCACACAACTACACCCTGCAATAAATACATGAGAATGTTATTTTAAAGCTTTAAGATCAATTTGGCCTTTGTAAAACTTCCACAGGAACAGTTTAATATTAAAGTAACATAGACAACATTAAAAAGCAGATTTTTTCCCCCCCCTTTTTTGCATCGTGATGAATTTGATTCATTGCACATCAGATCTGATCTGGTTTTCCAACTACTTAAAAGTTGCCTCCTGGCAAAAAAAGCATCACGAGATTACGATCGACTCCTCTTAATCATTAAGCCTTTTTCTTGTTTAACATTTGGCAACAACCCAAATGCACACAATGAAACAGGCTGTTACGTTTCTGAGATAAATTAATCTGAACATTTCAGATCAATTAGTATTAATACTCAGTGTGTAATTAATCAGCATCTGCCACATATCAGAAATTTCAAAAGACACAAGGGTTTTTTATATCTTTTGATGATGTTCCCATCTTTGTGTAAACACCATTATGTTTATTAAGTCACATGGACTTATCTATGACAGAGTCCAGTTTGTTTGACCTTTGTTCAGACGTCTGGAGTCTAGCGTTCCTGCAACTCAGCACTTAGTCATACTTTCATTTTCCCCTTTTCCCTTTGTCTTCATCTGTTTGTAAGATGTGAGTTTTATTTTATTTTAGCCATTTTATTACAAGCCACATGATTGTAATCGCATCAAAACTTAAAACATTCTCTCCACCTTCTTCTCCCCTCTCTCCCTGCAGAGCAATATAAGCACCACTGGTTCCCAGACAGGCCCTGCAAGGGCTCAGGCTACCGCTGCATCCGCATCAACCACAAGATGGACCCACTGGTGGGGCAGGCGGGCCAGCGCATTGGCCTCACCATCCAGCAACTCTACCTACTGCTGCCCAGTGAGCTCACGCTGTGGGTGGACCCCTTCGAGGTGTCCTACCGCATCGGCGAGGACGGCTCCATCTGCGTCCTGTACGAGTCGCAGCCCTGCCCCCCTGGAACACCGGCATTGGCCTCCGCCGCCAGCTCCCCCTCAGGAAACAGCGGGCCGATGAGCCCCATGGTGGACAGTCACATCAGCTGCAAGGAGGAACTGATGGTGCTGGGCAGAACCAGTCCCTCCAAAGCCTACAATATGATGACTGTGTCCAGTTAAAGAGGCACACCGTCACCCCCCCCCCACCTCCCCCCGACCTACTTTTGTTCAGGGTCACGCCGTGGCTGGTCAGATCATGTGGCCAGATCAAGGTGAGCCTTTTAAAGCTAAGAATATGAAATGAAATAGTGAAAGAAGAAAAAGGAAAAAGAAAACAAGAGCAGAGGATGTGGCCTATCGTCCAGGTGATGGAAACCTCGTAGGTTTGATATTTTTTACCCCCTCCCCACCCACTCTCGTCTGTTCTGTTGTGTCATTGGATCAGCTGGGCACTCCATGTTTTTAGAAGAGGCTTTGTGGAAATGGAACTGTTGGGGCAGCTAAATCAACCAACCAACCAGGAACCCCTATGGAAACTGGCTCCGCCTACCCCCACCTCCCCCCACCCCTCAACTGTAAACAACATGGTGATCAGCTCCATCTATGAAGGGGCTGTCATTGACTTTGCACTTTTCTTACTTGTGGTTACTATGGGTACACGTTCAACACACCGCCGCAAAACACCAAAACCTAAATTATAAGGAATTTCCACCAGGAACTACCCTTTGAATTTTAAAATCCAGAGGTTATTAAATTTGCTGTTCTTATTTGTTTTGGTGTGGGGGAGTTTAAGTTTAGACTGAGCCTTTTTCGCCATCCATGCTCAAGGTAAAGAAACGCCCAATAACAGCATCTCTATTTTCTATAAAAACAACCTTTTTGGACCACAGGGAAGTCGTTTTCTTTATCTTGTAGCTGGAATAAAGGCTTTCGGTCTGAACTTCTCCTTCTCCGTCTTCTACCATCAGCACCAAGCTTCAGAAAAACGCTCATCTCAACCTCCCCTCAGCCTGTATGTAAGTGCAAGTGGAATGTGTCGTGACACCTGTTACCTATGGATACCAGCGTGTCCTGTTGCACTGTCGCCCTCCCATCACCCATGTTCTGTGTAGCTTTCCGGGGGAGGGCAGGGGATCCGTCTCCTCCCCCCTCCCCTTAGTTAATGAATGTTGTTAAAATTCACAATCAAGTTCCTGTGTTGTTGATTTTATTTGTCCCCCTTTTCCTTCCACTGCGTCATCATCTCCAGCATCACCAAAATTCAAAGTGTAGCAAAGAGGGGGGGCTATTTTTTGGTCATGTAGCCCTGCTAGAATTGACATTGAATGCACTTTGACGTTAGATTGTGTGGGATGTGTACTTTATAGAGAAAATCGCCTGCATTCCATCCATTCGAATGTCATCTTTTCACACCTTTTTATCGCCCTCCTCATTTTTAGCCATTTGTTCATACTGTAACTCCCACCTCTGAATGGACTGATCCATTCAGTTGGGAGTGTGCAACAATTTCAAAACCCTTTTTTAAACACTGTATTTGTGAACATTTCAGAGCTGTTGATTTCTTTTTTAGGTGGAGAGTATTTTTGGTGGTATGTTAGAAACATTCTGTCATCCGTTCATATGGCACTATTCGCTCTGGCAGGATGCAGAGCTAAGCTGTTTCCCCCTCAGACACACACAGATGGTGATTTGTGTTTGCTGATGGGGAATAAAAAAGTTAGTCTGGAAGGTCTGGACTAAGTGATGACTTGTGTGTGACTTTGGCCAAAGGAGGTCTGGAGCATCGACTGTTCAGAGATTCATTTCACTTGAATTTTACAAAACAACAGCAGGCCTCGTCAGCCTTCGATTTTCATTCACATTAGCTATTTCCAAGGTCGTGTAAAAGGGAGAGACTTTTCCTGATGTGTGCATTGGAGGTGCGTTGCCTTACAGACCTCATTGTCATGAATCATGAGCCATTCGTGATTTTTATCCTAATATCAGGCTTATGTGAGCCAGCCTGGTTCCACGTGCTGCCCGGACCCTCGCTTTGAGGCGTCCGCCTTTTCAGCCTGGCAGCTTCAAATCACCCCCGTCACCCCTCCTGGTGTGTGGGGGGGGTTAGAGTGCCTCAAGTGCCACATATCACCCCTCAGCTCAGACCTCCTGTTCAGCCGAAAGCAAGCCAGCATGCTGCTAGCTGACCCCCTGTGGATGCAGGTAGACTTAATGTGACACATATCATCCTCCATCACTGCGGGGAGCTGGGTAAGGAAGGCAGGGACGGGGAGCTGGTGTGAGAGAGGGGGGGCCAGGGCCGGACTCTTTTTGTCCAGGGCAGCTAAAATCCCTCCAGCACCCCCTCTGGACTTATTCAAGATCCCCCACCCTGACCAGAAGCCCTCCACCCTCCCTCAGCAGTGATGGGTTTAAGAAAAAAAAAAAACCAGCACACGCGCTTGGCGTGCTCAAGCTGCACTAGGGGGGCTAGTGAGAGACGAGGAAACATGGATCAAAGATGAAGAACAGAGGGTACTCGGCCGTTGTTTTCTGTTTTTCATCTCACTGGATTGCGCTGCACTTGATTAATGAGTTTGAGTAGCGACTTTGTTTACATGCATATGAAAGGATGTGATGGCTGTCTGGCGTACCCCAACTTCACTCCCGGTTCTGGGGGCCGAGCAGCAGAACAGCAAGCTGGAACAGATGCCGCGACGGCTTCGGGTGTCGCTCGAGCTTTAGCCGCTGGCCAAATCTGTCACGGCAGGCTGCTTCGCCGCTCATCACCAGACCTGCGGGTGTTTAAGCTCCCCTAAGCCTGAGAGGATCATGGGTAATAGAGCTATAGCCTTTGACGCACTGCAAACCCCCTGACCCATCTCCCTTGCTCTCTGCTGATACTTCCTTCAGCAATCTGTGAAAGGCAGCGATTCCACATTGGCCAGATGGAGAGGAGCTCGCTGGGATGGGAGCCCGGAGCTTTGGTTTCCATTGTGGACAGCAGTTTTAAAATCACGCTGCTCCATTAAAGCTTTTTAATATCATGTGACAGGAATTTATGGAGATTGGTCTATATTTCGGGCGCGAGATGATCGCCTTGTCTCACTTTCCTCTAGATGTATTTTATGGTCACACTGGTAGATTTTCTCATCTTTCCACTCTGCCAACCCCATTTCCTCTTCTTCATCCTCTTTTTTAAGAGGATTTTTAAGTCCGTTGTTCTAACCCACTTAACAGACTTTGTTTTTAGAACTACAAAAATTCAAATTAAACCCCAAAATTCCCTTTAGACACCTTCACAGCTGTACCACCGCCACCACCAAACAAAATAGTTCAAATCCTCAGTAATGGTGATTATTTTAAATGGCATCCATTCAGCTTGTGCGCACATAGGTTACAGAATTGTCGTGAGAGTGCTTTGAGTAGACAGA
Source organism: Naso vlamingii (assembly GCA_029822935.1). Taxonomy (NCBI): domain Eukaryota; kingdom Metazoa; phylum Chordata; class Actinopteri; order Acanthuriformes; family Acanthuridae; genus Naso; species Naso vlamingii. Next base: position 12,787,506 of record JAPQLA010000015.1, read on the forward strand.
GGTAAAAATAGCACATAAAATGCACTAAATATGTCAAGTTGGAAGTCATGTGACATTTTCTTGAGACGCGAGGAGTCTCTCCTGGAATGTATTGCCAAACTCAGGCCTCGGACATTCAATAAAAACCCTTGTGGAAAAAGTTGTGCATGTTAAGACATGAAGCAGGAAGGGAACAGCAGTTTTGTTGTTGTTGTCGTCGTCAAACTTGTCATGATTAGTTGAATTATTGCCACTTTCACATTTGAGGTGTTTTACATATTGTAGAATGTATTGTAACTGTACAACAAATGGTAGAGTACATAACATTACACATGGGAAGTGCCAATAATTGCGATCCAGCTGTGTTTTTAGATGTATTCCTTTTTTGTGTTTCATCTTTTAACATGGATAACGCTTTTCGTAAGTGAAGCCATTTGTGATGGGAGTGTTGGCAAGGACCAAAGTTGTTTTGGTAAAAAATATTAGTTTCCATGATCTGTAAGTGTAGAGGTATCCTTTGTTTTTTCTTTTCTTTTTCTTTTCAGTTTTCTTTTTTTTTTTTTCTATTTACCTACAAAAACCAGAAAAATAGACAAAAAAATCCGAGCTTACCCAAGAAGAAAAGCTGTCTATCTTGTGATCTCATGTCAGTACATCTTTATCGTGTTCAGTTTCTTTTCCTTGGGTATGTTGTGATGAACTGCTGTAAATTTGTACAGTTCATGTAAATTGATTGTGCGGAAGTTGTACAGATTTCTATATTTTGGAAGAAAAAAATTTTTTTTTTCTCTGTAATAAAAGATTTCCTATCTTGGCATCATTTCCCCTGTGAGCTGTGTCGTTATTTACTCCTCATTACTCAGAACTATTAAACAAATACAATTATAAATCACAGGCATTCATTATTATAAGCAACAATGCAGGTTGTACTTTGGACTTTATAGTTTACATGAAAAAAGAGAGCGAGAGAGAGAGAGAGAGCTGCAAAAGCCTCAGTGCTGATGTCTCGTCCCTCTGGGTTCCTGCCTGGAATTTGACCTCCGAGTCTTTGAGGATTGAGTGGGCCATCTGTGCCAAAAGGACTGGAGAGGAGATCAAGTTAACATTAACTAACATTAGCTGCTCTCTTAGGGGACTCTTGTATTAAGAAACTTAGTCACACATGATAAACGAGCATGATCCCATGACACAGCAGTCATGGCTTTGTTTTCTAAATTTGATGAACATAATTTGTGTCTAAACAGCTGAAAATCTGCTCTGCTGACAGACGGCATGACTGTCAGTAATAGTCACATCACTCCATATGTTTTGTTGACCTGTGGAACATTTTGTAAGCTTTCCCTTAAAAGGATTTTTACCTGCCTCCGTCAAATCCAATCACCTCTAGTCCAAAAGTGTGCGTTTTCAGAAATTTGGACTTAAACTCAGTATGCCATTCTTCATCCAAATGAAGCTGCCTGTGCTTCCACCTATTAAATGACAGGATGTGACAGATGGTACTGCTAGCAAGGAATCTTTCAAACACTCTAAAAAAAAAGTGCTAACTCTGCCAGAGGCACTGCTATGCGCAATTCGTACCGCTGCACCCGAACTAGCTGACTCTGCAAAACCCAGAGTTTGGATTAAGACTGCAATCCTTTGCAGCACTCCCTCAGGTTGCTTAGCAGCGGGCAGAAAAAGAAAAACATTTGCTTGGTTTTGACACACAGACAAAGGAGGGAGCGAGCAGAGCTGGTTTAGCAGGAGCGTGAGGGCGCGGGGGCGGAGGGCACGAAGAGGGAAGGTGACTAGGCTTGTGTTTGAGTCGGGTTTGAACTCTCCAAACACTGGCGAGCACGGGGCCTCGGTAACTGGGAAGTGTGGGTGTTGCAGTCTCACAGCATGAAGCACAAAGGGACTTTATTCATTTTTAGGCCTGTTTTCTTCAAATGTTTGTCCTGTAAACTGCCAGCTGTCCTGAGTTGATCCTTGTGGTAGTAGGTCAAAGATTCCAGGGGTGTGTCCGACTAAACGGCCCATTGTGGTTTCTTTTGTATGAAAATATCATCTGGGGGGGAAGTGAATAAAAATCATCCAACACTAACACAAAAGCACAAGTGATCCAGATTTACCAGGATTTTGCAATCTCAGTGGACAGGATTTTGCAATGACTCACTGGTACAAGATGTTTTGACACGTTTTTCATCTCTGAAAAACAAGACGTCGATGTGCAATCCGTGTGTTTGTGCTGAACTATATCGTTTTCATAGGAAGTAATTTTAACATAAATACCTGTTCTGCAGAAGGTTCAGTTTATGCTCCAGTTCCTTTGAATTTTACTTAAAGCAGACAGAATTATGGAAATTGGCATCAGATTATTTTTTATATTAATTAAGACATGTAAGACATCAGCATGCTTTTTTTTTTGGACCACACTGAATCAGTCATTCTTAATTTTATTCAAATTCGATTGCAACGTATGTCAGAACATCATCAAACTGTCATCAAAGAATTGCATTGGAGTTTCAGCTTGGCACTGATGAAACAGCAGTGTAACATTTTCTGCCCTCCCCTCACGCTCACATAGCAACAGAGGTCACCCTGTGGAGATGGTTTGATAAGGTAGAAACCTCCTGAAGGTGTGGCTGATCACAGCTGAGGAGACACTCATTTAGTCTGATGCTATGATGCAGTAATGTGAAATGTGAAACAATCAGGCAACCTCAGGCTATGGAGGGTCATTGAACCCGACACTGATTGAATTTCTATTGAAGCATTTCCACATTTTTAACAAAGCGCTTGTTTTGTACTGTCTTGTAGGTCCGTGGTAACATTTATGTACACTCTGTCAGAATGTTGTGTACAAATAAAATGTTAAAGCCAGAGAACAAAGCCCTGCTGAGTGACAGTAAGAGCTTGTGTGTCTGCTAACAGGGGGACTCAGACATCTGGGGCCTGCTTTATTGCCAGCAAGATGACAGGGCAGCCCTCCTGCAGAGTGTGAGTGTGGCGCTCCCCTGCCTTAAAGACAAAAGCTAAGCCCCAGCTGTTTAAGTCACACAGGCCTTTCTCACAAATATGCCTCACACTGTGGGCTCTGTGTGCACTTTCAGAGTTCTTTTACATTTCTCCAGAGTCATGTGATTCAGAAAGTTTCAATTAGAGGCAAAAGAAAACCCTGGTAGAAAATTTAAAGGTGTTTAAAAATTCTTATGAATTTTTGTGTCCAGGGTTAAATATTTCTCATTGATACACCTGAAAATCTGTGCAGCTCTGTTTGTTTTTCCATCTCATGAGCGTCCTTATGCTCTTCATGAGTGTGTGCATCATTCAGAAGCCAAGGACAAGTTGATTTGTCTTCAGAACAGATCCCTGCCCTGCCTGAGAGGGTCTCTGGGGTATATAGGCTATACCAGCTTCCCCTTAGGGTGCTATTCATCCTCAGCGCTGACATCTGCTTCACCCCCACTGCACACGCCCTTCCCACCAGCATCCGTACAGGGACAATGAATGAAACAGAAGACAGTGGGGACAAAGACCTCCAGCTTGGGCCAGCCATGTAAATAATGCTGTAAGGGAGGGGTCTTCTGGGAAGAGGTTACTAAGTGTGACGCCTGCTTTTGTGCTGCCATCAAATAGTGACTTCAGTTTCTTCTTGCAATCCAAAGCTGTTACATGTCTGCGTATAAAGTGTCACAACTTGCATTTTTAAAATAAGAATTGTTTCTTTAAATTCTCTTAATGTTTTTTTAGCGAGAACCTATTTATATTAATATGAAAACACCCAATGTAACCTTTATGAAGCTCCGTAGGAGTTTTTTTAAAATGATACCAGTCCGTGAAGTGCTGCCTTAGTCATGGGATTCCTGGTGTGAGAAATACAAGGTGTGGTGTGTGAAAAAGTTGATATGCATCATCCTCACATTCAGTGTGTGAGACTTGACTGACAGCAATGATTATTTTCTGTGTGCGTGCCAGAATTGGACCAGATGTGGAAACAGCATCTGGCAGTTGTGCTGTACGTGGACCGGACCTAGAGCCAGACATATATTGAGCCAGAAGAAACCCAAATATGTGGCAGAAGTATTTGCCAGAATACTTTGCTACCTGAGGGACTGTCCACTGGTCCGACATCCCATTGGTTTGACCATACACTCACCAGTCTCTGTCACCTGCAGCCAACTCATTTTATTCATTTAGGTTATAGCCTTTGCTTTGGTTCTCTGTAGGCTATTGTACTTTATGTTCCTGTTTCTTTTTGTTAATTTCTTTTATACCATTAGAGTCTATAACTCATGTATTTTCCTTTTCCCCCATGGTTAAGGTATGGCAAAAATTGCATTGATAGGATGTAAAACTCCATGCATTTCACACAGCAGGTACAGACAGAGCACAGGCAGGGCACAGGCCATGTAAACCGACTCTGAGCCCTAAAGAGGGACAACAGTCACCAAGCACGTCCCCGATCCAGAATGGGACTAAGACTGGTGAGTGTATTGTCTGACCAATGGGGCGTCGGAGCAATGGGTTTTGCGTTGTTGGAATAACAGGATGTCGGACCCACGGTGCATTTGTTGGACGACTGAGTGGTCAGAATAACGGGGTGTCAGAACAATGACATGGCACCGCTACCTGTGAGAAGGAGGAAGTTATTGTAACTTCATAGTTGTGTTCAATGTACTTAGCCCTCTGGCTAAGTATGAATAAGTACAGAATGGGACGATGAGCTTGCCAACAGTTAAGCTGACAGGTAGCTTACCTAGTTCAGCTGGCAGAATAAACACACCATCAACAAACACTTATGTTGAAAGACAGAATTGTTCTTCTGTCAGGAGAGAAAGAAGCTGCTTTAATCAATAATGCAAATGTGCTGCGTATTGAATCCCCTGAATTATGTGTTTATACATAATACATGCAAAATATGTAATGTATGTTTAACGAGCGCAGCTTCTGGGTGGTGAAACATCTGTCACTTCTGTGCGTCTTCATATAGGCTAACAAGTCAGGTCTTGTTCTGGCTTGTCAGAAAATCTTTTCATGGCAACTTAAGAGGTAAAGTCAAAGCGCGTGATTTGATCTGTATCTCTTCACGGTGAGCAACCCTCTCTCGCCCTGATGCCAAACGAGATTATCTCATGACTCACCCGTTTATCAACCTCCCTGCATCATGTCTTCTGTTTTTGCCCAGATTCTTCTCATATCACTTCTTCACCCACTCCCTCTCCACCACCTCGCCCTCCATCTATCTTTATCCCTCCCTCTCCAAGCTGGTGGTGTCAACTGTCAGCTCGCACTCCCACAGCAGAGGAATTCATTCCAGAGTCTAGCACCAGGCCTTATTGGGATAAGGTGAGGGGTCGAGTCATGTGATGTTAGAGTGTGCCTTTGTATATACTCACCCTTGTGTTTTCAAGGCCTAAGTGTTAGGGTGTTAGGGAGTGAAGATGAAATAAATCAGAGGAAGAAAAACAGGAATTTCAAAGCTGGAAGAGTTTTTTTTTTTTTTTTTACATTCAGGTAAAATCTAAGTTGTGTTTATTTTCTGCACAGACTGTTTGGTGACTGATTGCTGAAGCACTTCCAAGGCTCCTTGTTGAATCATCAGTACAACAGATTAGCGAATGCTTTGAAAAATATGTTCCTTCAATACAAACTCAAGGGTGAAAATCTGTACACACAAAAAAAAAAAAAGTTACAAAGGAAAGTCATAAGCAAAACATTCAGACATTTCTTTGTCACTAACGGCAAGTGGAAGCACACAGTACTTTCTGCAAACTGGAAGACAGTTTCAGATTTTAGATTCTCGGTCAGATTAGAAGGAATTCAGCAATTTTGACAGCAAAAAATGCTTTTACTTTACCACAGCTCTGATTTCCTTTGGTATCATCAAAGCAGTATGAATTTGAAGCTGTGAAAACAACACTGAAATCTCCTGACATATTAGCTTTAGCATTAGCATTATTTACTACTGTGCCTGTTTGCGGTCTCCTTATGAATCTAAGTCCAATAATCAATAATCTCTTTTATCTCTGTTTTAATCTCCACTTATACCTCTAAGAATTATCTGGTACCTAATACTCTACTGTGTTAACCAGCTAGCTGCTGAATTTGTCTGTTAGCTGGTCCCCACCAACATGAAACTGGTTCCATTCCGATTCACGCACCCAATTTTAAACCATTCTGAGAATTTTCACCAAAATTAAATAGGTTCAGAACTCAGAAAGTTAGTTCCAAGCTGGAACCTAAAAATAGGATGGGAACTGAAGTGGGTGTCAAGTTCTCCAGTCCCTGTGTGCTGCGCAACGTCGTCTGTTGCTGAGGTATTTTTGATCCCCATAAGTCTGCCCAAACTGGTGAAAACACAGACCTGTTCACTAGAAAGCACCGAGGTTCCAAGAATCTGGAACAGAACCAGTTTAAGCACCAGAGTTAGTTTGGTGGAAAAACACCCTAAGTGGAAAATGCCCAAGATCTAGTTCCGGACCGCATAAAAATAAAGTAAAAAAAACTCAAACATGCCTGGTGCTTCCAAACTCTTCCAAAAGCCTCAGTAAAATGAAATAAATGCCTCTTCAGGGTCTATAACTGAGTTGAAATTCCATTTCCCACCTGTCTTAAGCCCTCACAAAAAACCATTGTCTCACCGTGATTGGCTAAGAGGATAATGCCCCAAGCTGCTCTCATTCATCAATTAGGAGCCAGTCTCCACATCACGTGCAACAGGTGATGTAGATCCACTGCAATCGAATCAATCCAAATCCAGAGAGATTGACTTTCAACATGCAATGACAGCAAGTATCGACCATTGGGACTGCCGCAGTATAGATCCACTTCCATAAACAAAAGTTTTAATAACTGAGTTCATGTGCAAACCACGCTAAACTAGTACGCTATGTATCACAGTGACAGTAGCTTGAAATTGAATAATGACTTCGCTGTCTCTGGACAGGCAGGGTGCACAGGCGGGGCCACACCTCCACAGGTACCCCTTTGCCTCATTCTCTGGTGGGCTAGACCCAGATGAGCGTGGCTTCATCATAAGGAAGTGGACGTAGTTTAATTCAAACAGGTCTGGAAAAGCGATACACACAGACAGGCTACCTGATTTTCATTGGATTTAAGAGATTAAAGGCTGACAGCTGTGGCTGGAAACAAGCTTAAAAAGAAATCAAACCAAAGCAGTAATGTTGCGCGCAATAAACCAAAACAACTAACTGAAAGGTGCTAAAGCTGAGCTAAAGCAAGAGGCTCCCGATGCTTCTATTCAAGGGAACACTGAGAACACCTTGAAAACTCTCAAGGCACTTTACGTCAGTGAAAAATACATCTGGAAGAAACTGCTCTGCCCACATCACAACTCTCGAAAAAACAAACAAATTGAGACTATGTTTATGTTTTTGTCATCCCCAAATTATGTTTCCAGCCAGCAGCAGTGATACCTAATGATAAGCTAACGGGCTAACCACCTCTGATGTCTTCATCTGTCTGCATTCTCCTACATATGGTTAATCTGAAAGTCGGCGGTCAGACATGGAGGCAACATATTTCTGTGGTCGGCCTCTCCCAACATGTAGGCAATGCTCTCAACCACTCAGAGGGAGAGAGAGAGAAAGAAAACCAGCCACCTAAATATAGCTTTGCCATGGGGCTCAACAAGAGGCCCTCTACAGGAGGTCTGGCCACACACGCAGGGGTGTGAGTGTGTATACATATGTTCGAACACACACGCACAAACAGATTCATTTTAACCCTTCCATATAAAGACGACACAGGAACTCATAATCAATCACACACTTTGTATGTGTGACAGTTCGTTCAAACACACACAGATTGAAGGTCACTTCCATCAGTGGCCGTTGTGTCTGAGGAGGAGAAAACCCCCCTGTCAGGCGTTACAACAGCGGCCATTTCACAAACATCAAAACACGAGATCCACACGCATGGGCTGCTGTTGCATTGCAGAGTGTGGATCCATTTTGATGAAACCCTGATAAAGATTTCAGCTCAATCGCTTGAAAATCGTGTCACAGCTCTGCGGCAGGAGGCAAAACAAGAAGCTGTTTTACCTCTTTTCCCCTGAAGCACGTGTTCATTTAAAGCCCCAACTACTTGTAAACACTCTGCAGCTTGCTAACCTCCAACCGCACCATCAGCCGGCTGCGCCTGACACATTTCTCTGTAGCGTTTGGTGAAGATGCTGGCTCTGTTTCTGGTGGTTTGGTTTAGTTTTCTGAGAAACAGACAGGAAAAAGACAAGAGAGTGTACTGCCTCAGCTGTTTCCTGTTTATGTTGATGAGAAGATGTAATTTACTAGCAAGAGGCAACACAAAGACAAGGAGAGATACAATGAGGAGATAAAGGATGATTTAGTTAAGGGAAATAGGAAGAATTAGATCAGGAATGAGAGTGATTAGAGATTAGACAGAAAAAAATTGGGAGATCGAGAAACTGAGCGGAAATTTGGAGCACGAAGGGGATAGAAGTACGGAGTAAATAAGAGAAAGTGTGAAAGAGAAGAAAAGTTTAAAAAAAAGAGTTAAGTGGAGAACCGACGGGAAATTTGAGAGCACAAGCAAGAAAACAGCTGACAGGAAGATCTGTGCCTCTTCTTCTCCACCACCATGAACACAGCTGTGTGAAAACACACACACGCGCGTGCACACACACACACACACACACACACACA
>JAPQLA010000015.1:12796250-12829597 GCA_029822935.1 Naso vlamingii
CACACACACACACACACACACACACACAGAGTTTCAAATGGCTTCAAAACACCCACAGTCAAGACGAAACAGTCAGCAGCATCTATGTGTTAGCGCAAAACAAACAGGCGTAAGACGTACAGAACACGCTGTGCCTGTGTGAAACTGGGAACACAAGTTAATTACACACAAATCTACTTAAGCATGCACCAAGACACGTACACACACATTTTGGTAATCACACACACACTTGGCCTTGCAGCTCTGCCAAATCAAGGTGAGACTCATAGAACTCATGTGGTCGCTTGCAGTCAAAAAACTCTTGTGTGTGTATTTTCCATCAAAACACACAAGAACTTTTGTTTTTCAAGTTTAAATTTGACCAAACATCAGATAAAGCCACCTCTTTACCAGCATGTCCCATGAAAAAGAAAAATATAATTTCCAGAAATAATGAGCAAGAACTAAACATCCCAAACTAATTTGTTTATTCCAAACATCACTGAGTTTAACTGGTACACTCTGAGTGGGTTTGTTTGTCTCTGGGTGATATTCTGGCTCCTGTGGCAGTGCAGATATGGATGATAAAGCAGCAGAAAAACATAAAATGTGCAAAAACAGCCGTGACCTACATAAGACGGGCAGATTAATGAGTAACTGTAGCAAAGTAATTTCCCTGCGGGACTATATGTTACTCATTACCCGTTTAACACCATGAAAGGTACACAACCTGGAATTCGATAAATAATAAAAGTTATGTGTGGTAAACCGAGTTTTATGAGCACAGGTGGAGCTCTGCTGCAGGCTCTATTGACTTTTCATAGTTTGCATGCACTTTTTTAGCTAATCGATGTTTTCCTTTTCCTCTTTTAGCTCAGGGTGATTTATCAAGTCTGATCATGTCTCCACTGGCTAGTGATGCTGCTCCCTTTTATTGCTAGTTTCTGTTTCACAACCACATAAACATTCAACCTCTTTAATCTTTTGTTGGTTTTTATAAAGGATGAAATATGACCCTTGAATCAGCAGCAGTATTTATTAATAATGGTACATTCCAATTTAGGACACTGTTAGCTGTTGAATTAACTTGACGGTGCAGCTGACACCCATTAGACAAGCCAGTCTGCAGACTTTTTGCTGGTTATTACTGTTTTCTTTCTGCCCTTTGTCTTGTCCCTACTCTTGACATCAAAGGGCGTCACCCCCTAGAGGGAGCCATCTCTGGCTAAAACTTTAGCAGTGCTGATCCATCTGCGGAGGGCCGTGTCCTTGCCCTCGGTGCTAAGCATCCTCTCTATTCCTGGGCTGACATTTCCCCTCTGTGGGCTTCTGTGTGGGGGTGTAAGTTTTCTCTCTGCTCAACTGACGTACTGACTGCTCTTTTTCTGTCCTCTGTCCATATTACAATATAACCCACCAGGATGTGCAGTTGCATGTACTTGATTGGCCACCACAGCATTTTGTTGGTTGATGTTGTGCTACGTTGTCGCAAAAGCAGAGACACCTTTTTTTTTCCTGGCAACCTTGAGTTGTTTTTGCCTCTGTGTCAATGCCGCTGCTTTGTTGAAGGTCTGTGGCTGGTTACCAGAGTGCACCAACAAAGTTCATGCCCATGTCTGCATGGGCCGGGCACAGTTAAGTTCTGGCTCATTCAGAAGTTATGCAACTTCCGTTCATAGGAAAAGTTTCAGGTCAGGGAGAGATTAAGCTAATCTAGAAGGCTGGGCTATGATTATTTTTGTGCAGGCACTGTAGATGCGGCACTGGTTGTTTGCTAGTTGGTAATTTATTAAGACTCGTTTTGTGATGTTTCTTTGTAAATGCATCAAATAAAGAAACCATGAGAAGAGTGAATAATGAATGTAAAAATGTTTTGATGCCTTTTAATCAGACCTGTAACCAGTTAATATTAGCTATCTGTTGACTGGAGACAAAAACTATTTGAGTTGCCATCTTATAAATATCTCATACTCCTCTGTTTAAAGTGCACCCCTGGAAAAAAAAACAGGACACCCTAAACGTGACCACATTAAACAGAGGGGTAGAGCTAAGCTTTAGGGGTAAGTGGTGAAAAGGGATTTTGTGTTTTACTGGATCTACTGAATAACATACGCTTCAGGATCTTGAAGCATGCATGAATTTCAACTGGATTATGCAAACTGTGAATATTTAATTTCCACACTTGGAGACAAATATTGGCAAAACATTGTTCTGTTGCGCTCTGGCAGCACTGCGCCAATGGACTGGCCTCATTGAAACGACGGCTGGCGGCCATGTTTTACACGCAGGCTGCTGTCTGTTTGAAGACGGCCACAGTCACAGAAGCTTTGACACCATCAAAACCTCATATAATATTTTTTAAATTCCTCTGTATCATTCTTTTATCCTTGTTAAAATCATGTGCTCACACGCTTGCTGGTGGTAGATATACATTTCAACTTAGAGTGTGGATGGGTGAGACCAGTATCAAAGAAATAATGAAAGCAGTCATATGAGAAATTACACTGAGCAATGAAAGCCAGAAGAACAGGAGCTCACCCAGAAATGGGGTGGGACTCAAACTGCATGTGTGAAATATCTACGTGGAGACTCAGTTGGGTTATCTTACACTTATATATGGGACAGCATGGAGGAGGATACATGGTGTGCTAATAGAGGACGGTTTATGTGTTTCATGGGATGCAGATAAAAGGAAGTGTATTTCATGTTGCTGTACACCGTCCATTATCATCTCCTCCTGCTATTTTGGACCTTCAGCAGTGATCGTAAAGCATTTGCAGCATTGCCAGTTCTGAGTTATGGAGAGGTACCTGGAGACAGACGGAGCAGCTGGAGGACACTGGCTGCAAATCAGCCAGGAAGAGAGCCAGAAGAGAGAGAAATAAAGAAAAAGTCAAGGAAAAAATGATGAAGGGAGACAGCAGAGGAGCCACAGGGAGCAGATTTTTTCTCTTTATTCATTATAACAATGGGAGATATCAGAAACGCCTAACTCTTTTTTTCTGACGTGCATGTTGAGGTGGATCCATTATCCTTTATTGATTTCACTCATTAAAATTATATCACAGAGGGGGGCATGCAATGAAAGAGAATCTTAAACAGAAAAGCGCTCATAAACCATGATATTATGAGCTGCAGCTTAATACAGAGAGAAATTCAGTAATATTTTGTACCTTCAGTTCCTGTTCCTGACTTCTTCCGTAATGTTTTACTTTCAACATAACCTAAAAAATAGAGATCTTAACAATTAATCACAGACACACACCCTGACTGCAGCTGTTGGGGTGTGGTGGTGGTGGCGTGTGTGTGTGGGTGGTGGGGGGGGGGGGTATGTGCCACGACCCCTCTGCCTGCATTTGGACCAGCTCCAGTAGGATTTCAGGCAGGCTTAGCTGGAATGGGTTGGACATACGCCATGAATTCTTGCACCGCCTTGTGTTCTCCGTTAACCCACTTGTGTCACAGAAGCACGTCTAGCCCTCACACACACTCTAACTCCCACAACTACACATTGGATGATGAAGCTGTCTTCCTGTTTCATTGCTCAGACTGTAACAGACTTGAGAGGAGGGCCTGGTAAAGATGCACGTAGGCAGGTGCATGCTTGTCCATCACGTGCGCTCACATGCTGCATTACTCAGGCAATGGCTCTGTTCCTTAAAATCTGCACACATGCACTCAGTACGTGCAGGCACAAGCTTTCTTTTTGCACAATTTTAGACTTGCATAATGTCAGTTCACAGTGCGCTCCACTGGCCTATATCACAGGGAACACATGATTGAGAGTGTGTGGGTAGACAAGAGGGATTCAACTCTTAATAACTCTCATAAGGGAAACATCTGCTACCCTTTATATCCGCGTCCTCTCGTCTTTTTTTTCTAATCTTCATGTCTCTCCTGCACTCTCCTCCTCACTCTAACTGCTCTGTGAAGTTGTTTCTCTCCAGCTTTTCTCTCATCTTTTTTTGCCTTTTTTCTCTGTCTGCGCTCTCTTTCTCAGCGTGCCCCCAGCTTTGGCTCCTCAATGACTCTCCACCACAGCTGGGGTTGTTTTTGAACCGCCAAGCATCAGCAACCAAAAACGACTGGGCTGCGTTTCTGTGAAAAACCACTCCACTCCCTGGAAAGAAGTGCTGACCCCTCCAAAAAGCACAAGTTTCTCCCATTGTCTTCTTGTTTTGCTCTGTTCTGACTCACATACTTCTATTTGTAATGGTTCTAATTGGCCTTGTCCATATTTTGAGCTAAAATATATATCTTATTTCTATTTATCTCCGTTCGCTTCTCTTCTTTATTCATCTATGAGGATAAAAATGGAAATGTTGCACTGTGTACATCCACCATGTAAACTGTGCCTGTGAATCTGCAACATGAAAGCAGTTTTTGACTGCGACTGCATGCGCTTGGCCTACTTTTTGATTCCATTAAATTACTGGGTGAGTGGGAGGAAAAGGCTTTGCTGTCTTTTAAGTATTAGCAAACTGGATGTGGCACATATGAGTGTGTTTTTATGTGTGTGCGTGTTGTCCATGTGTGTCTCAGTCAGTGCAAATAATGGCAGAGATGCTGTTCGTGTGTGCTTGATTACAGGAGAGTGAGTGTGCAGTAGCATAGTAGGTATTTTTATGGTTATAACATGTATTAACTTACTTCCTGGAGTCCAAAACATCAACATCTATCACTGTGTCACCGTGTGTTCACATATTTACACTTCACATTTACACTCTGTTAACTTTTTCCTGTGTAAAGCATCAAACTGCCTATCAAGTTTACACTTTTAGTGTTTATTTTATGAAAAGGCTATCTATCGAGTCGATAGATAGCCTTTGAGATTACTGATAGGTAAATTACTGATAGATAAAAAAGCTGATGACTAAGTGAATTAATTATTTGCAATGTTTACATGTTTACAACCTGTCTGCATTTTTTTGTGACTACCTTTTTGTTGCAGCATGTCTTGTCACGTTATTGCCACCTGTTGTTCTGTGGAACAGATGGAACCGAGCTCTGAAACTCCACAGGGAACCTTTGTGCATCACGGATAAAAACACTCATGTCTCAGCAAGATTTGGAAAAACTTGTCCATACTTATCTGCAGTAGACTCAACTACTGTAACAGTGTCTTCACAGGTCTCCATAAAAGTCCATCAGACAGCTGCAGCTGATTCAAAATCACTGACAAAATCACAAAAAATCACTTCACAACTCAGGGCTTTACACTGGCTTCCTGTCCCTCAGAGAATAGATTTCAAAATTCTGCCACTGGTTTATATAGCACTAAATGGTTTAGGGCTGAAATACATTTTGTCTAGACCCCTCAGATCATCTGGGACAGGTCTACTATCTGTCCCCAGAGTTAGAACTAAATATAGTGAAGCAGCGTCTAGTTTCTATGCACCAAATACCTGGAACAAATCCCAGAAAACTGCAGGTCTGCCAAAACTCTCAATGCTTTTAAATTAAGACTGAAGACTTTCATGTTTGCTGCTGCCTTTTATTATGGTATTTATTTATTAACTGCATTTTAATGCCAAGGTGAGACTACACAATTTTAGCCCGATACAAGCCAAACCGGAAAGACGTAGGGCATCGGGTTGGCTTAGAAACAATCAATGAGCATCGGGTGCGACAATCGATCATTTCATCTTGCGTAGTGTGTCATAATGGACGCCAACTGATGCTGCATCTAGGACACCTCATGACCTCACGACAGAAAGACTAGCATGTTTGATTTTTTTGTTTACCTCCCACAACGGCTTGTCAGTAGTAGTAGTCAGTAGCGAGCGCTTCCTTTTCAGCGACCTTACGCTCGTCGTGAACCGCAAACGATGATTGATTAGGGAGTAACAAAAGATTAGTTGCCTAATCTGACACAGTGAACACTGGAATAACTTTTATTATGATATTTTCTTCTTTATTCTGTTTTAGCTGTTTTTATTTCCTTTTCTCTTGGTTTTTAATGACTTGTTTTAATATTGTGTTTAAATGTCCTTTTATTGTGGGTTTATTTTGCACCTTTATGCTTGATGTGAAGCACTTCAAGTTGCCTTGTTGCTGAAATGTGCTATAGAAATAAACTTGCCTTGCCTCTAAATTTAGGGATCTGTTGTGGAGTATTTGAGCAGGAAAAAGCCAACATTTCATCACTTTTAGTTGAGTAAAATGTATGTCAATGTAATTATTTTTTGTTTTGAAATAAAGAGAACAGTGATTAGCTGTAAATGGAGACGGCATGAGCAACTGGTTTGTTTCCTTTAACTCAAAGTTTCCCAGCTGTTTTAATGAATATGACTACAGAGCCGCCTGATTAAGGAGACTGGGAGTGAAATCAGGTAGAAATACTTTTGGCTGCATTTAAGCCTGTCTGTCAGGAAAGACATCCAGTGTGACCCATACAAGATTGTCTGTGAATGTTTAATGCCTTCGTGTTCCACAATGAGCTTGTGTGAGTAAGAGCTAGAGCTTGTGTGCACGTGCAAAGAATCACGTTTGATGTGTTTGTACACATCTCTTTCTCCTGGGAACCAGAGTCCAGGCGTCTTTAATTTGCCAGCATGGAAAAAACCCTAGTTAAGCAATATCAGCCGAGGCATCCACAGCGAGGGAGTTTTTTACAAGTTGTTTTGTACTGCACGGAATTCAATACGGGAGTCAAACAAAGGAAGACCCTCATGGTTCCTGCCAACAACAAAACCTGTTCAAAGAGACACACAAATCTTCATCTCCCGCATCCCTGCACCTCACCAAGGACATCTTTGATGTCATCCAAAACAATGTTTATCTTCCCTCTGTGTGCCACAGCTGTGTTTTGAGTTATCCCAATATGCGGCACTGATGGGTGTCTATGCATTGTTCATAGGTGTGTGCCACAAAGAAGAGAGGAACTGGAAGTCAACAGCAAATAATAGTATAGGCTACACTGGTGTTTTATGACCGGTCTGGAGCAATGAGTGGGATCTTACATAAAAAGTTGTGCCTTGGAAAAGTAATGTTTATAGCTTTTAGTAGTTTGACTTTAATACGCTGATTTACTTCAGAAGTTCACGCTACCTTCACGTCCAGTGTGTTCTCATTCATTGTCAAATACAATTGTTTTGTCCCTTCTTTTATTTCTCTAACAGCCTCGTTAACGGGTTTACATCATGAGTTAGTGGAGTTAGCCTGGTGTGTCCCACACAAAAGCTAAAAAATACTTCCATGTTTTTATGTGACACTGTGAGCCATGCCCGAATATTGGTATGGGACAACCTGGGACTGCAAACTGTTTGTACGATACCAATGGACCTACAGCCACAAAGTGATTAGCTCAGCTTAGCTAGCATGGGAGCAGCTATAGGGGAAACATACAACTTGCTAATTAATAGCTAGTTAGCACTCATTGTTATTATTTCAAGTACTATACAACATGTAAGATTTCAAGGTTCTAGTAAGCAGTTTGTTTGTTTGTTTTACACTGGAGGCTAGGTCTTTCCTCCGTGTGCTTAAAACTGTAAGCTAGGCTAAGCTAACTCCTAAGCTAGGCTTCAGGCTTAAAAGACACATGACTGATATCGATCCTGAGAAAACAAAAAGGCTTGAGTGCTTTTCCTGAAATGCAAAACGTCTTTAACTCTTAATGGACTGTCTGTACTGCCTTTCTTCACATTTATCTACTAAGTAATTTTTTGTCTTTTATCATTTTGTTTTCTTTAGTGCTGCAACTCATGATTATATAATTGTTACAAGATACCATTTCATCTATCACATGTAAAATATCAATTAAATAAAGGAACATCGAAAGAGTCATAAAAAATCCTTGGTAATTTGCTTTCTATCAATCAGTTAAACAATTATGTGTTCACTTCCAGCACAAATTAAGGGCACGTCATGCCTCAAACAGCATTTTGGCCATCTGATGTGAATCAGTGTGTCAGCAGATGCTCATAGTCTGCCTGAGTGTATACATTGTGGAAGAGCAGGCAACTGTGCACATATGTGCGTGGTGCATGCGAACAATGCCACCAGTTGCGGTGGGTGGAAGATCCCTGGTCGTCTGCCAGCATGTGGGGAGGGACTTACCGGGGTACAATGAAGGGTGTGAGCTGACGGCAGGGGAGTGAGGCACAGGAGGAGGAGGAGGAGGTGAGGCCAGTGGGGTGGTAAGCAGAGATAAAGCCAAACAGATGGAGCAGACAATGAGGCATAGACACCCATCCTGCATGTCAACAACACCCCCCAGCCTGCAGCAAACTTTAGCTGCTCCTTTATCTCTGTCCATGTGCCAAAGTTTCTCAACATTCCAACTTTTGTGGGAGTTTGTCTGTTTTGCTCCATTTCCCATCTTAGGTTGATTAAAATCGCACAGAATCTTCTCTTTTTTTTCACAAGAACTTTTTGTTCACACTCCCCAAACAAATTAAACTTTCTTCCTCCCTCTGTTTGTTCTCTGATCCTCCTCCTTTTCCTCTCTCCTTCCTCATTGTGTCCCGATCTGATAAGAAGAGACGGCTGCAGAATGGAGGAAAAAAGGAGAGTGAGCTAGATTAGAGATGGAATGAACGGGCATAGCTGTCACCTGTTGGGCAGAGAAACCCCCTTGTTTGGAAAGTCGATCCCATATCCCATTTCTCAGGTTTCCACAAACAGCCTCAGCTGTCAGAGAGTCGTGGAGCTCTCTGTCTCCTTCCATCCGTCTCTCATCCATCTCTCGCGGCCCTCAATCACAAAAGAAAGGTCGTCTTTCATCAGTTTGTTCTCTGCTCGGGCCTCAGTGGCTTTGAACACCTCAATGAAGAATGTTTTTGTTCAGACATCTGCACAAATATGGAGGTGAGTTGCCAACAAACTGGTAGCATAAAAGATTTCACACCAATTTCTTATTAAAACCAAGCTGGATTTTTGTGTGGGTTATGTTGTATGTTTTGGTGGTTAGATGACTTTCAAGCCTCTGAGATTTGCTTGAAAATGTTTGCCTCCTGTGTTTGCAGTCAGGTTAGGGTTGGGGCATGACATCCTTTGTTTTATGGGATAATGTTTGTGAGATTTGGAATTTTCCGAATGATTAAGGATGACTCAATTCAAATAATTGGTAGCTGAAATTATAAACACACTATGATACTCGATGTAAACATGAACCTGCGTGCAAACAATGAAGAAAAACTTCCAAACATTTTCCTCTCACACACTCATGAGCTAAGTCTTCTCATGACATGATTAGACATGAACATTCGTAAACGCGAGCAAATGGAAAAGCTTTGCTTACGGGCTCAATACAAGGTCAGACAAACAGTGTGATCAGTCCAGGATCGGATGGAGAAGAGACAGGAAGCTGTGGGTGTTTTTGCTCCCATTCCACACAAATACAACGCTGATCCCAGAGCACAGAGAGGATGATGTCTGTATCTGTGAATGTGACCTCTGACTTGTGTCCAAAAAATAGATGGATGAAGTTACAGGAGTGAGTGAAGGAGTAGTCAGAGAAAAATACCGTTTTCAACAGAGAGGGATGATACACGCAGAAATGTCAAAGCAAACAAATTGTCACTTCCTTGCTTGGTGGTGAACCTTAAGACTTCCAAGCTGCCGTGTAGCTTGTTCATTAAGAAACATCGTGTAAATAAGCAACTTTCTCCCAGTCTGTGTGACGTCATGCTGAGGAGCACTTTGTTTTTGTTTGTATCTGAGATCCCAGAAGGATCCCAGAGAGGAAATGTGTCCACTGCAGGTAAACACCAACATTCCTCTCCCACCACCGCGCTGCTTTTTGACATCAAGCTGGAACGTTTTCATTGGGTTTTTCTCCTGAGAAAAGATACAGTTTTATTGTTATTGTAGGTTGTTTTTGTTCATTCTTTTCGTACTATTTAAATGAATAAAAACGTTCCAAACCAGAGACTGATTAAAAGTTAAAAGTAAGTAAATTATTAAAGTTAAAAGTAAGTAAATTAATTTAAAAAATATGAGTATATAAGATTTTAGAATGAGTGCTAAAGTTTCTTTTTGACCAAGTGATCTTAAAGGGATAGTTCTGCATGTTTGAAGTGGGGTTGTATAAGATGCAAAGTCAGTGTATGCAGATGGAGATCAACGGTGTTGTTTTTTATGCTAATTTTAGGATTTTTTCACCACTCTAAAAGTGGCGTTTTTAAAGAACCAGCAGATGATGAAAAAGGCCGTAAGAAGCAGTTAAATAAAAAGCCATTTATCTGATCCTGAATTTTATAAATTTGTGACTGACCTGCATGAGCATATTTAGTGCATATATCCTCTTCACATCCTTAAAAGTTTCTCTGTTTGTTCCTTTTATTTATTGTCATGACAACTGATTTGACACCTCACCTCCTGTCATGGTGAAAGTGTTGTGCTCTTGAACGTGAGTCACATCCAGTCATATCCTGCTGACGCCTATGGACACGCTTGGACCTTTCACACATTGCAAAACACATTCAGTATCACAATACAGTTTGCTGGTAGAGGTCTTTGATATGTTATATTTATATAAAAAAGATCTCACTTTAAAGTTGTGTCACACTTGTTGATTGTTAGTGGAAAAAGTGTGTATTTGTACAAGTGTGTGTGTGTTTGTGTGTGTGTGCGTGTCATTGAGGAGCTATGTTTGATGCAACATCTGTATCCTGTGCCATTTTATGTCGTGGCGAAATGTCAGATGACAGTGAGGTTTCCCAGCACGCCCTGAAACGGCCTCCGCACAGCAACAGGTGTTAGTGTGTGTGTGTGTGTGACAGTGTGTACTTGTGTGTGACAAACATGTTTGCATATGTCTGTGTGTATGCACAAGTGCTTCTGTCAGACTCTTTTAAATCTATTTTCATGACTTACTGCCACAGAAACAGAGCCAGTAATGAAACAGCGACGACCATATATGGGAACTTAGCAGGGCGTGGCGTTTGATCACTGATCATTTCTATTGATTTGTCACTAAATCTATATTTAGTCCATTTCTTTTTATTCTCTCCTGCATCCACAGTCATTATTAATAAATAAAAATGAAAAATATTTTTTGATTATTAATTCTGCAAGAATATTCTGTAGAAAATGGCTTTGTTTTCTTCTTGTGCTGTCGAGTGACTTAGCATTGCCGTCATGGGTATTAACCCAGCTCCCCTGCGTGTCACTGTGTCATAGCTGCTGGTACACAGTGTATTAGCAGCTATGACACAGTGACATGGTCACCCAGTCAGGTTGTAGTGTGTCCATACAAAACAGTAAATGTATTCAGTGTAAGGAGTACTGTGATCTGCATATAAAAACTGTAAACAAAACATTACTTTGGCGAAAGAAAAGTATTAATAAAATGAACTTAAAGTACCAAAAGTGATGCAAAATGCCCCTTCTAGAATAATATATTCTATGTTTTTGGATAATGATCATTGAAATCTCATTGTGCGCACCAGTTTAATGTTGCAGCCTTTTTAAACTTTTTAAATACTGCTGGGTGAATCTCATTTTCCCCAGAGATCAATAAAGTCTCAATCCAGATATTTTATTTGTTGATGATAGTTTGTAACACTAATCTGACTCTGCAAAGTAATTGGGAATTGAAATTATTTAACAAATGCAGAAAAAAAGTTCAATATTTGCAGAAATTGGAAATACACAAGCAAAGCACAATTGCCTCAAAACTGAACGTGAAGTATATAAATCATAAACGTGGTCGTGGCAGTGAGATATTTATGTACTGCATACTAGCGACGCACTGATCATATATTGATATCAGCTAAAATATTGACCAAGAACGGGTATCCGTGACAACTCATTTCATCCATAGAGCTAATCTATTTACTTTGATTCTGTGTGTGCGGTGCACATTACGTCATGCTACGGCGGCATGCATACATCTGGCTGGATCTGTGCCGCAGCAGTGGCGAGTTGCTGAGACAAAATGACATTTCACTTATAGTATGACGAGAATAAAGAGATTTGACCAGCAGGATGATGGTGGAGGACCAGCTGTCAAAGCAAAACTCAAAAAGAACCTAATGAACAACATTTTGGTTGCTACCAGAAAACTTTAGAATGAATGACAGAGAGGCAGATAGTTTGTTCACCTGGTGCTGCAGCTCTTCATCTGACAGCTGCTTCTTTTTCCATCACTTTCACAGACGATATGAAAATACTTCCAGATATTTTAAATTGAGCCGCTGAAGATGAATGCTAAAAATGACTATTATTTTGCTCCTCGAACACGTTTTGATGATCGATTGCAGATGAGCTACTGAACACATTGTGTTTCCTGTGAAATAAAAGTTAACTGACATTTTGCCAGTTGAATGCTTTTAATGTGAAGCTGCAACTGTAGAAATGTTCAGTTTGCCTGAGCAAAAACCTAACACTCTTTTTGATTTAGTTCAGAGATTTTTATTTCATTTTTTCTAGATTTAAGTTTTTAAATCGCTGTGGCACTCCTGTTTTATAGGGTTCTATTTAAATTATTTTAATTTGCTGGACTATAATCGCACCTTAAGTTTTAAAAGAATTATTTATTTCTTAATTGATTTATTGATGTTTTTTTCCACACGATAAAAGAAAATTCTATGGCATTCACATTCTTTGTATTTGTTCATGTTTTACAAAGAGTTCAACCTGAGAAAGGCCGTACAACACTAACAGTTATATCACACCCATACAGGGTTACTGGTATACAACTGTAAAAAATAGAACTATTTTATGTTTTCTAGTATCAAATCGGTATCGGGTATGAAAAAGTGGGATCGGCACATTTGTACTGCACACGTAGGAAGTGAAGAAAATAACAGAACCGCTCATTTCTTCTTTTTTTGTTTCACATTCTCTTTGGCTTCCGGATATTGAGCACAATACTGAAGACTTTTATTGCAGGTTGTGTGAGGAAAAATGTCATTATCACTATAATTAAGATCTATGCTATTTTAGTACTTGAGTCGGTACTTTACAGTTTAGCGAGATGAGATGTGAGATAAGCCTTGTGGGGAAGTTGCAGAACCGGTTTGGTGCATTTATGGGAAGTTTTCTGTGTGTTTGTCTGCAGCTGTAGGAGTGCTACAAATCAATCCTGCCAGCACTCCCTGGAATGAAAAAGACAAATAACCAGAGGGAAGAGACAAAAGAGAAAAAAATATGTGTCTGCATGTGAGTAAGAGTCAGAGATCTTCTGGAAGCTGACATGACCTCACTCAATAGTGACTATAGATCAGATCTCCCATGTGACACACACACACACACACACACACCAACATCTCCTCATTCTCCCTCAGTAATCAGCCTGCTTCCCACTCCATAATCAACACTTAATGACAGCCTTAAAGTGATTTTTGTGTGACTGATCCGATAATTCAGCCTCTTCTCCTCTCTCTCCCTGCTATCTGTGTGTATTTATGAAGCCATTACTTGCAATCACAGATCACCTCTAATCGCTGACCACTCCGTGCACGTCGCTGCAATTTCTTATGCCACTGCATTTTTCTTCTCTCGGCCCAATGC
The DNA here is from genome assembly GCA_029822935.1 of Naso vlamingii. Taxonomy (NCBI): domain Eukaryota; kingdom Metazoa; phylum Chordata; class Actinopteri; order Acanthuriformes; family Acanthuridae; genus Naso; species Naso vlamingii. The sequence goes on from JAPQLA010000015.1 coordinate 12,809,688, forward strand.
CGCAGTGATTATCTATCATTAAGGCTCGATTTTCAAAGAGGAAGAAATATGCATCATTGTGGATACAGCAGAGGAGTGGCAGAGTGATGAAGAGGATGAAGTAGGAGGCCAAATTAGTCATCGAGGTCATGAAAACTTGCTTCCTTGTTGTTTATTGAGCACAGGGAGAAGGAGGAGGGTGAATTACTTTCCAAAAAGAGTCTGCCAGGTAACGGCGGTGCTGCGAGCCAATCAGATGGCTTGGCTTAAGCTGTCAGGTCAAAGGTCAGGAAGTCAGGAGATCAGTGAGAGGGCACATGTCAGCGCAGCCTCTCTGTGTACAGTCAGAACTCCAGACAGATGCATCATTGACTCATTAAATGGTGTCATTGCAGATGTGAGTGAACAGGTGGGCCTCGCCTGCTAACTGAGGATTAAGAAGCAAGATTTGTGTGTGTGTGTGCATGTGTGTGTGTGTGTGTGTGTGTTTCAGTGGCATTGAGACATTGTCCTGAGCTCTAGCCACGGCAGAAAAACAGATCCTCTGAAAAGAATTGGAGGAAGTACACAATACACTGCCCGCACACACACATACACACACAAAGACATGGTGTGAGAGGATTATGCATACACACAGTACATCTGCCTTCACACACACAGAGTGAACACAAGCCGTTATAATGCTCTGTATGCCAGTGACAACTTAAATCATCCTGCTTGTCAGTCAGGAGCCAAACATGCACACACAAGCAAACACACACGCACACGTTTAACGTTAAAGCCGGCCGCTGCAGTGCCCATCACACAGCAGGAGCGCTTTCATTAAAAGGTGCTGCGCAATTACCTGCAAAGAAACAGCCTCCATGGCCGATCGCTTCTGTCTTCCTGTGCCGGACCTGCTCCCCCAACGCACTGAAGGGTCATTTTCAGGGCACGGATGGAGATGACGCCACCTGCAGCTGCAGCCCGTTACCTCTGCGAGTGATGGTTGACGTGGCTGCGTGAATGGGAACATTGCTGCTATATTTACCGTCACTAATGGATGAGATATTAGATGTTCTGTTCTGCGTGTAACTGGCCACTTTGGGATGGATTTATTGTGTTCAGGGTTGGACATGTGAAACACTGATGGGTACTTTGTGTATTATTATAATGATTCTGCTGATTGTTTGTGAAAGTAATTAACTGACAGATTCTGATTTCAATAGCACAGTGTGACAGTGTGTTTTTACTATGTTACTGATTAGATAACGTGTTTCGAACAAGGTTTTTGCTTTTGATATGTTTTTACAGTCACAGCAGTATGATAGCTTCATGGTCGCTTGGTCCATCATTTTAGTCCAACTGAAATATCTAAACATCTATCTGATGGACACATTCATGTTCCTCGGCCCCGTTTTTAATGAACAAGACAGTTCACTTCCGTTCAGTACATTTCAGTTTGAACGGTAAACTTAGATCTGGATTGCATTTCCACTGTAGACTGTACCCTTACTTGGTAGGCGGGGCTTATTGGCCTACTGGATGGCGATAGCCGTGTCAGCTTCGTGAGCATCATACCTGACAAAATCACCCCAACTCAGTTCTTCACTTAACGCACTTTTTCCTACAAAAATAACATAACTGACAGAGATTTAGAAAATTATGCTGTTTAGTCTGTAACGAAATTGTAATAAAAATCCAAGCTGGATTGTACCTTAGTCAAATAAAATGAAATTTGTGTGATTTATTCAAATTTCTATATCTATTTACTGTAAAAGGTACATACAGGGCCTCAGAGGCAGCGGCATTTTTCTGTCTTAATCGCACTAACAATTATACAACTACAATTATAGATTTAATCTGAGATTTATTTTTTGAAAAAGAAATTGTATCATGTTTTAAAAAGCTACAGAAGGCCGCACAGATCATCAGTTCATTGGCTGATTAATGTTAATGTTGATTTTCTCTCTGAGGTGACAGCATAACGAGTCGGGCTGCTGCAGCGAGCGGACCGTCAGGCCTCACCGCCAGCTGCAGCTCCTCGCAAGTCTGAAAAACTTTGTGCCAGATTTACAAACAAGCATTATTTGGATAAACTGACCAAAAATTTGAAGTCTGCATGGTAACACCTAAAATTATATAAAACTTCCTGAAGTGATATGTTAATACTTCTATAACAACACTTGAAAACAGCTTTTGGCCTGCTTGCAGTCAACAGACTGCAGTGTGTGGCTCCTCCCTCTTGGGACGCTTGGTACCCCAACAAAAGGGTGACCAAAACAGGGAGTGTGCGGTTACTGGGATAGCCTTCCCAACTTTTGACAGTCATCACCCTCCACATAAACCCCAGGCAGTCAATCTCAATGCTAAACGCAAATAATTGCATGTTGTACTGTACCAAACCGAACTGTACTGCTCAGTGGACCCGCGGCTTTGGTGTAATTTGTAAAAACTTTGCAGATCCTCTTACTTTCTGTGTAGCAACATCATTTTAACTAAGTCTTCATGTTATGAAAAAACTCTGCAAAGGTAACATGAGGTTTTGTTAGCATGCTAACGTGCCAAACCAAGATGGTGAACAACATAAACATCAGACCTGATTGTGATCTTGTTAGCATGCTGACATTAGCATTTAGCTTCGAGCATCTCTGTCCCTGAGTCGCCTACAGCCTCCCAGGGCTGCTAGCATGCCCGTGGACTGTTAGCTTATTCTATCACTGGTCAAATTTATGAATTTGCTTCTTGATATTTCTCTTAGTACAGCCGCATGCCACAATAATAATATGCTGCTATATTGACCTTGCTTTGGACAGGATAACTGGCTACGTACAACAAGAACACAGGGAAGGACAGGTGGTATATTTCCAGATGTTCACTGAATGGAGATTAAAGCCATTGGACACTGTCAATAAACCTGACCACTGAAATGAGCTGATCTGTCCAACAGAAACAAGTTAATTACTGAATACAAGTCAAATTTTCTACATGATCATCTGAAGGGAATATCAATTAATTTAGGTTGTTGCCTAAATAAAAATCTTTATTACCTTTATTAAATCTACCAAGCATTAAGCAGATGCAGTTGTTTACTCTCTGAACCTAATAGTTCTAACTAATTTGAGCTATTTTAAGTACAGCTGACTCCACAAACTTAATGATTGGTGTGAGCATGTTAATGGACGAGGTCTTTTTTGGCTTCAGACTCGAGCTTTTCAGACTGTCAGGAGGGAGAAGTTAACAAAGAAGAGCAAAACAACAACAACAAAAGAGAAAGCAAAAGAAATAGTGTGAGGGAGGATACCAGCACCTGCATTTCTGTGCCTTTGGAAAGCCCCCTCCCACATACACACACACACACACTCACCACACACACAAACACACACTCCTGTGAAGAAAAGTGTTATGTTCTTTCACTCTCATCACCATAGATACCCAGCAGAAGTTCTCCAAAGGGCCCTCGCAACCCACAAAGTAGCCAAATCCTTGCCATTCAGTTTAACCGCGGGCAACAATACATACACTTGTTTGGCCGATTCGTTTTGTAGGTCCCTTTTGTGTATTAGGATGAAGAGGGAGAGGTGGGGTGAGGCGGGCTCGGGGGGGTCTGCAGTGTTTTCTATGCCGGTTTTGGACACTTTCTCGGGGGCAGCGTGGGCAACGATGGAGGGGCACGTCTGAAGCTGAGCCAGAAAGAGGCCTAAAGCAACAGCCAGTGTGTTTGTGTGAGTCTGGACGTGTCTCTGGTGTGTGTACCTGTGTTATCTTTGTTTGGGTTGGTAATCAGAGCCTCCCTGATCTGTTCTTTTATTTCACCCCTTCCTTTTTTTCTCTCTCTCTTACTCCAATCTCATGTCTTTCTCTCTTTGGCCTGACCTATAATCCCCCTATCCTTCACTACTCCACTGGCCCATTGTCCCAGACGCCAGCAAAACTGAGTAACATGCACACACACACACACACGCACACACACACGCACACACACACAGCCCTGCAGCTTGCTCTATTGTCCTGCCACTGCTGGCCCAAGTCCTAATGCTGCATTGGACTCATGCCCATGTAAACAAGCTCCTGTCTGTCTGTCTGTCTGTGTGCCTGTCTGTCTGCCTCTCCTTTGCATCTATTCATGTTGCTGTGATAATTCTTTTCGCCTTATTATGCTGCTGTCCATCCTCCTCCTCCCCGCCCTCCTCCTCCTCCTCCTCCGTCTTTATGTCCATCTCCTCTCTCTGTTCATACTGTTGTGCTCTCTAAGCCGGGCTGAGCAATTAGTTAATGTACCCTCCACCCCAGGGGTGATTCTTGCACCGTGGACCGGCCGAGTGCTCGTCTGCGTCAGTGAGTGTGTGTGCGTGGGTGTGTGTGTGGCTTTGGCACTGCCACTGAGTGGGGTTGCTGGGTTAACGGCAGCCCATCCAGAATGTTTTTGGCACAGGCGGCACTTTGGACAGCCCTCTCCTCTCTGCTCCGCCACTCAAGTAGCAGCCAGGCCTCAGTCTGGAGCGCTCGTAAACAGCCTTTTAATTACCATGGGGAAAGACCCAAACGTCTAAGAGATCAATTCAGAGCAGTGATACACATTTTTGGCCTATGCTAATTGATTGTATTGTGTTTCTTTTTTACTGTTTGCCACACTGTAAAACACTGTTCCCTGGTCTAAATGACCTCCCTGTGTGAGGAAACATTTTAAATCCATATCACAAACAAATGTAGAATCAGACTAGCCTGGTAAACCAGACCCATGATTCACTTTACGAAAAAATCATCTCCATGAAAATGGTCTGGGAACCCTCCCATTCACCGCGATTTCCACCTATCTGAAAACCTGACGGGCCAATCGCAACTGTTTATCTCATACGGGGTGAAGTTTATGTGATAACTCATTGAGGAGCGCCGAAGAGTTGGCAGCTCCGGTCTGTGTACTCGGTAGCTGACACAAACACGTCACTTTTACTTTTTTAACGTTACTTTTCCACCAGTTGTTACATAATCACATAGATGTTGTTACAGTTGCTATTTATGTCAGTTTCAGTGCTTTTGTTTGGTGGTTGTTTAATGTGTTGTACCAAGGCTGCTGAGTCTCATGTCTGCACCGCACAGATCAGTAGACAGACTCCTATCAAAGGCTCCATTTCTTCCCTGCGTGTAGTAATCACTCACACAAAAAAGTACTTGCTGGATCTTTAAGGTTGCTCTCTGTCTTTTCGCAATACCCCTTTTATTTAGTATTGCGTAGTTTTTAGTAATGAGGGGTTCTGTCTCGCCTGGAATTCATCTCAAAACAAACATGGTGCTGGCTCGCCTGGAGTGAGAGGGGACAGACGGGGTAAACAGCTCTGCTTGGTTGTCTTTCTATCCATTTGCGTCCAGAGGCAGTTTTGACTGAGCCTGTTGGTATTGCCCCTTGGAAATGAATGATGTATTGAGAGGTACATTCTCATCTCAGAATTAGTCTGTCAGTGCCAGGCCAGGATCAGACTATATTCATAACCACAGCTACAAAGAATGTACACATTAGCAACTTTTCATTGACTCAGGGATTAAAATCAACTTAAGGGGCTTTTAAACAGGAGTTATCAAAAGACTTTATTGGTAAACTAAAATGCAGAAACAGCAGTGTTGCAAGAACTCAAGGTTTTAAAGGTTTCTCCTTTTGTTCCCCATTTAAATATTTCCTTATAATAATTTAGGGTTTAAGGTTAGAAGATGCTTTAACTGAACATAAGAGTAAAGTGTTGGCGTTTTTAAATTATGTACATAAACAACACACCAGTGAATAAAGCAACTGACCAAATAAATGACTAAGACAGCTGTTAGTGTACTGACATAAATTTCATGAAACAAATAAAGTGACCAAACATAATCAAATAAAAACATCGGCTCAACAGTAATACTGTTACTATAATCCAACATGATCAAGCACTCGTGAGTCTGAGAACATCCAGGAACAGAACGTGTCTTGATGTTCCAAAAGCTACACATTTGTTTCCCTTGAACCCATTTACTGTATTTCATGGTATCCACGGGAGATGCATGCCATCCCATAATTTCTAAATGTCTGTATGTAGACTAGACTGTATGCTTCGTTACTTTATCGTGTTTATTTCCTGATGCATTGCATTCTTATTAAAGGAAAACTATCCACAGATTCCTGTTGAGTCAACTCTCTGTGCCGCGGTTTCATCTCAGCCCTGCTTTGGCTCCTTTCAAGCCGCACACCCCTGTGAGGGTGTTAAAGGGCAGGCAGACACCTCGCTGGACACCTCTGTACTTTTCTAAAGGCCTTGAAGGACGCCCAGCATGTATATCCACTCAGTACAAACAACAAGGGGACAGACTGCGTCACAAAGGAAAACCAGCATGGACAATATGGAGCTCATATTACCACAGAAGAAGAGTGGAAATGCATGTGAGTGAGTTTCTGTATGTGCGTGTGTGTGCCCCAGGGCCTCAATTTAATAACAGCGATGGCCGCCATGTCCCTTCATTTGGCCCCTTTATTTCTATCCAAAAACTTCTTGCCCCACGGCCACAGTGGCCTTTTTACCCCACCCACACTTGCCAAGTGTTATATTACCCTTAATTTGCCATTTTTTCCTGTTCATAACTTCTGTCATTACGGTATTAAGACACCAGTGTCTCTTGTCGAGACTCTGAATTGTTATCGGTCAAACGCTGCAGAAACAGTGAGCCTAACCCTAACTCTATGAACTGCTGGAAACCGCCCCTTCATGTTTGACCAAAGTTTGGCACAAACCGACCAACCAGAAGACTCAATTAAGTCACCCTGATGCTGCGAAGCTGGAAACAAGAGGGAAGATTTGAAAAGAGATGGTAGACTGAGCAACTGAAGTAACTGAGGTAAAGAAAGTTTGATAAATTAGTAGTTACGTGCCCAATAGAATTAAAACCAAATGTAATGTTTGTGATATTATTTTTATGTTAGAAACAGTAACGTTAACTAACGCTTGCTAGTTAGATGATGTTGCATTAGGCCACACAAGTTTACATTGAAGCTAACAGGTCACACAGCATGAGGTTATTTCATGCTGTTAATTTTTCTATTTTGCATATTTCTCACTGGTAAAAAGTCAGACCAAGGTGATCAGAGACGGTTATTTAATAATTTAAAAAAAAAAAAAAGATGTAATCAAAATCAGGACATGACTTCATCCATTAATAATAATTATTAATTTTATTAATATTTGTTTTTTAATGTCCCCCTCTGTTTTTTGTACAAATGGCACAATGGTTATTATACCAATAAATGATTTTTCCAGCATTTTAATCATTTATTTTAATGTGAGTTTTACTATATTCTAAAAATAAATGAATCCCTATAATCCTGAAGTTAAATTCATTATCTCTGTGGATTTAAAGTCATTGTTTTATGTGATGGCTTTGGTGTCCTGGCATTTGGCCTTTGCATCTAAAATGATGAAACTCCAGGCCTGATGTGCACAGAGGTGATTGTCAGCTGAATACCATTAACTAGATTGGGACCAATACGAGCATCCTGAAAATTATTAAATGCCAGCAAGTCAATGAGACCTCCAGTTTAGTGTAAAAACGGCACACAAGAGGCTTGTGATGCAAAGTTCTGCTTTCGGCCCTCTTGTGCTCGAAGTGGGCGCCAGCTTTAACCTCTTTTTTTTTTTCTTTTTTGCATTGACTGCACGAGGTCATGGCTGTGCACACTACACGCAGACAGTTAATGGCCAATGGCTAGGTCAAGCAGGGGGTTATGACGCTTGTGTGTGTTTGTATATGTGCACATTTGTCTGAAATGTAATGCAAGCAGGCATCGCCAGAAGGACAAAAGACGAGACAGCAGCTCGACCTATTCACCCTCCCCACCCCCATCCTCACACACACACACGCAAACGCACACAAACATACACACAGAGCAGAATGTTTACTTGCCATTGCTTCCCTAATTTTTGCATTTCATTGAAAAGAGCAATCTGGATGTTTATGCCCCAAAAACAGCGATGTGTATTCCAACCCCTTGCTGTGTAATTACATTTGTGCAGACAGACAGTGGGATGATTCTGACAGAACGGAGTCATATTTATATATTTCTGTTATTCTCCTGCCCCATAGAGAGATGACCCACTTCCACTGCTCACTCTCCATGTCTCTCTTGGAGGGTTGTGGTAGTGTGAGCTCGACACGCACATTTCCCTGTGTTTGTGTCGTTCTTGAGGCAGAGACACATATGATCAGTCCTTCTTTGGTTAGTGGGATTATCCTATCACCTTTGCAAACCACTGAACACTGTTGAGGCTTTTCTGTGAATGTGCTTGTGTGCTTTGCTTCGCTGCAAATTTAAGAATCTGCAAAAAACAACAATAAGCCTCTGCAGATTTTTTCAGTTTTTACTTCTCTATGATTTCTGCAGCACAAGAAACAGATGTGAGTACTATTAGGTGTAATATCAAGTTATGGCAATTAGGAGTAATGTGTGTTTTTAATATGTGTGAACATGCAGCTCAGTGACAGCGGTGAGGAAACTCAGTTCGAAGGAATTTCAACTTGTGATTAAGGAAAATAGAATACTGAGCACTGCAAAAACCGAAGTGTTATTGTGACATGTGGATTCATTACCATGTTTTTCTCTCCAGTGATCAGCACATTTTTTCAGTTCTAAATGCACCTTAAAGGGATATTTTTCAAGTTTTTAATACTCTTATCACCATGAGAGTAAACAAATATGCTTCTTTATGCAAATGCATGTTTATTATTATTATTATTATTGCAACAATTCAAAACAGTGACAAATACTTTGATATTTTGATCGAGCACTCGGTGCTCTGCTATGTTTAGTCTGTTGTGATCGGGGCTCAATTGCTCATGTCTGTTGTTTTTGCTACAACAGCTCCTTCAGCCTCGTCTCTGTGTCTGATTGAGTGTTAGTCCTAAGTGTCATATTTAACACTCCCCCTACATTCAGGAGTCAGAAGTCAGTCTATAATAGTGTCCCAGTATAATACAGACTACAACAAATACTGTCAAGTACATATACTTACTCCGCCACTTCAGCTTTCTTGTCTTCATATAAGTTGTGTTTCTTGCATTGCTTACTGATTTCCCAAACTACAGGGTGGGCCAAGGGTCATAAAGAACGTGCACACGTTAATCGTGCATCCCAAAAAATTTGTGGCATTAAATGAAACTTGCATTAATGCGTTATCGCATTAACTTTGACAACCTTGATAAAATCATTTTTGCCAAAAGACATATCAGGAAAAATACTCTTCATTAAAACAGGGTCGAGTAAATGAGCAGTAATGAGTAAAGCTCCTACAGCTATCAGATGAATAAAATGTACGCCATAATCATCAAGGTGATACAAGCCATGGCCCTTTTCTGAAAAAAAAAAAAGCTTTAACATTACAGCTAGTTCATGGTGGAACTTTGTTTTTTTGGCCACACACAGCCTTCATCAGAACAAGCCATATTAGACTGTAATGTAGTGGGACAAAAGTCTCATAAAGCAGATATCAAGTAAAATATGAGTATTCCAGAGTTGATTTGCTTCTGCGTGTGTGTGAGTGTGTGTTATCTTTTCCTCCGTCCATGTCGATGTGGCATCTGCTGTGGTCCAGGAGGTGAGGGAGAGGTAGCGGCAACCTGAGCCAGACTGGCTGATGGCCGCCTCTGTGTCCATATGCCCGCCCGGAGGACACACACTCTCCTGGCAGGACACACTCCCACACACTGGACGCTTCGTTACCTCACACCCACACACACAGGAGCAAACTGCAGTCGTACACTCATAAACAAACACTTAAGCAAACAGCACCGTGTGTGCAGTGCCACATCATCCATGTAGGAGAGTGAGGGGAACGAAAGGGTGGTGGAGGTAACGGTGTGTGCGCTGCCAAATCATCACATAATGGACTGTTCTGGGACCCTCCAACCAGCCGGCCATATGGGCTCAACACATCAGTGGAGCCGAAGACTCAAAACACACACACATATGTATATATATACACACACACGCACACACACACACAAGAACATGCAAGTGCCTGCAAACACGTGTGAAGATAGATACTTTGCAAAGTTAACACATATGTAAAATCCTGGACCCTTACAGCTGATGCTATAGTACAGACGCACAACAGATTACAATGAACTGATACAACTTGCGGGTATTATCTGTGGATCTAATGAATGATATATTTTATTCCTCTGTGCCACAGAGCTTCGTTCTTGTCCAAAAACTATTGAAAACACATCACTGAGCCACACAGTTAGACTGTGAACAGCTTGTTTAATGCAATGATATGAGCAATGACAGGCAGTGAATTCCATGTAGCCTACACCATCCTGACATAAAAATCAAATGTGTGTTAAATGGCTGAAAAAAAACCCCAACAAATGCATTGTTTGCTCTTTGAACCACAGTGTTCAGTTGTTTAAGCAAATTATTTAGTCTTGTTTGTGAAAGGCCGAAACACACTGACAACAAAAACAACACAGAATATTGGAAACCTTATTATCAAAATATTCATATTTGCTCAAGATCCAAGTTGTACAGATTTGGCCTTAAAGTTCAGGAATCAAGTGTTGACAAAGTGACTAGTTGGCTAGTTGCTAAGTTAACTGTTGGCTAAACTGCTTGATGAAATGCTGTAACATTTCAGTCTGTCACAGTAGCTTGCCTAAGTCCCACCCTTCTACTTCCAACTCATGGGACCTTAATTCAGAAAAATAATGAATGCGATCCGATGGCAAGAAAGAAATTATTGTCTGGTCCAATTAAGCATATAAAAATTGTAAATAAGAGGATAACTTTTATGGCAAGAAAGTTGAATTTTTTCACCAAACGGTAAAATAAAACATTTTTGTGAGACCGCTCAGTGAACTATGTCTCTCGTCTCGCACAATATCCGTCACCAACGCTAACATGGCTGAAACTTCAGCACCGTTTCGTTGGTTCCTTTAGAATGAGGGAAACTGGATTAGAAGACGTCAAAATCATTCCAAGCATGGACACGTTGAGAGCTGCAGCTCAGAATATAGTCACTTCTGTCAGAGATCGTACTTAAGACACCACAATCACGTGTGTCGTTTTCCTAAATAAGTATTTTCAAAGTCTTCAGCAGTTGTGTGATAAACTGAGACTTTCTTCACTTGCAGGTATTAGCTGTTAGGTAGCTGTTAGTGAATTAGCAAACTCGTTAGCATGTTAGCTTAGCCTTGCTACTAATGGGATAATATTGTCAAAGTTATTTTGAAAGTTTTACCCTTGACTCTTGTTTAATAACTGTCTGCAAACTGTTGTTAATTACTAGAACAGTTTTTACTTTTTTGTTTGTTTTTTTCAGCAGCTTTAATAAACGTCAGTTATGTGATGCAGCTAACAAGCTAGTATACCACTCTGTAGTTTGGAAAACAGACACACAAAGAGTAATCCTTATCCTCTTTACGTTGACAACAAATGCTAAAGGAGATGTTCTGGTGCTAAAAAATAAAAACAGGCTATTTTAATTTCCTGAACTTAGAATACACAACCTGAGTTCGAGACAACAGCTGAACAATTTTTAGTAGAGTCTGTTTTCTATTATTACTATTTTCTCGATGCACATTATGGTGGAAACAGGTGTTTCTACCATTGTCCTTTCATCACTGAAAGCCTTTGTTCTGTGGGTGGTAACATCTGTGGAGGGAGCCTTGCATCTCCTGGTAATATATTTCATCAGCTACAGCTGTATAGGACGCTCTCCATTGGTGTGGAAATGAGGGTCATCAAGTCGCCAAGTAGCTCCTTCATCCATATTAGAGAGACAGAGAGGAGGGGGGCTACTCATTTATCCTGGCTCAGGTGTGAAAAGAGAGTGTGTGTGTCTTTGTGTGTGTGACAGAAAGCACAAAGTTTTTTCCCTCAAGTCCCACTATGAGGATGGATGCCCCCATTATGGGAGGTTTTAACCCCTGACTGTGAGATTGAACCATCATGGTATGAAATCGCCCGAGAGATATGAGAACATACTTGTCACTAGTGCAGAGGTTGCATGGTGGCAAGTTGGGAAAATATATTTAACAAAAGCTGGCAAACATTTATTTTTAGCCACAGGTTGGATAGCTGTGTCTGTGTTTTATTCAAACACTAAGCTGATTTCCTAAACTGTACTTTATGAAAAAAATAAGACTTTTTGTTGCTGCTTCTTCTCCATTTGAGATCTGTCAAGTTGCTGCAAACAACTCCAGCTGAATTTTCTTGTGCATTCAAAAAATCTACGAGCTGTTTAGATTAAATATGAGATTAAACGCTAAAGACTGATTTGTGGTGTGTTGTATGTTTTCAGAGGAGGACTCCCTAATCCCTAAACCTGACTGGTTTGACAGAAGATGTTATGGAATAAAGAATGTTGCCGGCAGCTCCTCCTTTGTCTCCAAATCCCTCATCTCATAGACAGACTGGCTCTGTGTTTACTTTGAAAAAAGCAACATTGAGGATTTTTTCTAGCCATTTCTTAACTTGTGTCTTTCAGCACAAATTCAACTCTTCAGGACTGACAGTGCATGGCAGAGTCTGTTTAACCATATTGTTTGTGCACATCAGATGTGATACACCGCCTGTGCATCATTTATGTGCTGATATCTTTGACGTTCAATCCTATTTTTGTCCCATTTTTATATTGCTTGATTTCCCCTGACTATTGGAAAGTGCTGAGGTGCACAAATAGAACAAGAGATGGAATTTAAATGCCGTCTAAATAATCACAAAGCTGACTGAAGTGTGCACATTTGTAACTGTTTGGCTCCAGTTTGTTCTTTTCACATGCTCACAAAGCACAGGCAAACAAACAAAACAAAAATTCTTCTAGCATAGCAAAAATAAATTCTGCAGAAGGAACTAGAAAGGTAGAAGATGGAATATCATAAATACAAAGTGATTCGGCATTTTACTCTCAATAATGAATGCTGCTGAGGGTGGCAGCTGAGATTTTGGGCTTCCTGTTGATACAAATAGCATGCTCTACTCATTCTGTTTTTGGGGGATGGGTTTTTTTGTGCATGTGTGCTCATAAGCAGCTGTGACCTTGTCTATCTATTGGCATGTCTGTGTCCTCACCATATAGCCTTCACAACCTACAGAGGCATAAATCTTTCATCAGCACCCTGCCTCTGCATATATAGAACGTCCCACCACAAGCTGCACACATGAGCCCTAACATTTTATCTTAACAGCACATACTGCATGATTGATGCTGATTGCATCCTTTAATTATTCTGTCTCTCTATAATTACTCAATCTCAGTGGTTATCTCTCTCATAAATCTCTAAGCATGTTGCGCCTAATGCAAGGAGGCAGTGGAGTGAAGGGAGAACACTCGAGTTGGCAGTTAAAATGAAAAAAAGGGAGAAGAACAAGCTGGAGTGTAGCGTGGTAATTTACTGGAGCTGCAGTCGAACATGTCCTGCGGGGTTAAACTGTTAGTATCAAATCCAACCTCAGGCTAAACCGAAACACCCTTTCAAAACGAGCAAAAGAGGAATGCAGCTGCTAAATGGAACTTGTGGTGAAATGTTCTTTGCTTAAATGACATTTAAAAAGTTCAGAAAAAAACTGACCTTCAGCTTTTATAAAAAGTACGGACAATAAATTCTCAAAGTGCACCAAAAATATCAACTGCTACAATTCAGTGACAACTTGTCAAACTTAAGTTGTGGCAGTTCAGTCAATGGATAAAAACTCATACCTTCCAACACTGGGCTGTGAAAAAGAGAAAGATTTTCTGGGGTATCAGTTGAAAAAGTCAAACCCCACAAAAACAGCTGTTTCCCAAAGGAGAGAAGCTTTGTAGCTCCCATTATCGAAAATGTTGAGCATCTTGGGCTCAAAGCCCCTAAGTAAAACAAAAAAGTCACACTCTCGGGGGGGGCTACTTCATGTGCTTACTCTGCAGCATTAAAGCCTCTGAAGGACATCCAGGTATCAGATGAATTCACAGCTGGAAACAAGTGACTCTCAGCAGGGACCGCATGGTTTCTATCAGTGTAAACAAAACACTGACGTATTATCACCTTAAAAATGTTCTCTTCCATCTCCTGAGGGAAATATCTGGTTTTAAGCTGTTAAATTCTCCATCATGTACACCAGGTATTTGGTGGTGGACAGGGAGCATAAAAGGGTTTTAGTAAAAAAGAAACCAAGTCCGCACACTGGTGTTCTGCTCCCAGAAATTTATTGCAGACATGTCAAGTCAAGCCAACGTTTCGATCAGTGTAAGATCTTCTTCAGGACAAACAAACAGGAAGTGTGCAAGTACTTTTATAGTGACAGTCTGTGAACTTGAGTGGCTGAAACAGGGCTAGTCAGTTAAACTACACAAGAAATAATTCTGCAATACATACAACTATACAATCCAAAAGATCAAAAAGTCTTATTAAATCCAGCATAGACAATGTCTGAGAGAAGGGTGGACTGACAACTGAACTGACAAGTCGTAGACTCAGGTTCAAATCCCACTAAAGGAGCTCGATTCACACTCCCAGACAAAATAAAAGGTAGATGTAATCTGGCCATTAACAATATTTATCTTGACACAGTACAGTGTAACAATTGTACAACACCCCTCATTACTTATGCAATTGTTACACTGTACTGTGTCAAGATAAATTCTGCTCCGCTAAGTGGCAGGATTCTCTTGGTCTGGCATTACCTCCACTTTGGCCGATCCTTTTTTTAGGATTAGATTTTCCCTCACCCTTCCTTCTTCGTTGTTGCCTTTTAAAAATTAACCTGCATGAACAGTCATTACGTTGCCAGGAGGTGTTTCGCCTACTGTGGAGTGAGTGTGGAGAGAAGTCTTGCTAAGTGAGACAACCAAAATCCAAAAATGGCTCTACAAGCTGTTAAATAATCATGTATGTTTTTAATATTGTGCTGTGATTGAGATTCTGACCCACCATGCATGGAAAGAGACAACGGACGAGTCTCGCTTTAAATCACATCACATTATCACCGTAAGTAGACAGCGGGACCGACAGCAGAACTTCCTGCTTCTCTCTGCAAGTCCACTCAGTGAAGTGGGCGGAGTCTGTGGTCTGGGCATTGGGGCATTTGGAACATTTGAAAGTATCTTTTTTCAAACAAGTTTTGCTTCTTTGACATCTACACGAGGTTTCACAAGAAGATATGTTTCCTAATTTGGCTGTTGTAAAGCTGATAATTGACTTTTGGGGAGGAGGAGGTTACTGGCCTTACAGACTCATCTATTCAAAATGTGTGGTTTCTCCTTCCCGTAACAACTCTGCTTATTTTCACATTCTACATCTGTTCAGTCAAATAGCAGATCGTAAAATCAAAACAATGAGCTGAAAAGATGAAAACACGCTGCACAGAGCTGTGGGAAGCTGCAGCATTGGGTGTTAAATGTGAGTGGCCCTTTCTCATTATGCAAGTTCATTTCATTTAGTGTAAATAAATTGATTGGAGCAGCTTTGTGTGTTTGTCGACTTGAAACTGGACAAAATGAACATTCAGTGAGCTACTTTGGCCATGTTCAGCTCGTACTCTGATGTCTCTCCTATTGTCTCGGTGCATAATGCTTAGCTGTTATTTACAGTTTGAAGCAACTGCTCCTGTGTTCATATTATGTAATGCAGACTCCAGTGGAGGCTGCCATTTGATAGACTTATGTAAACAGCTCTCCTGCCGTCCTTTGGGTGACTCATTCCTGCTCAAACCTGCGCTTTGTGGGTGGCTGTGTGTTATTTAGTGTGTTCTTATGTCACGATTGCACCAACGGCCTCGGATGATGCTCATGTAGATTTAAAATCACTGCACAGATGTAACCATAACATGACTAACACACATGTTAACGCAGACAGAGACCTTGACCTCAGGTATAACTGGTTTTTCAGATTGTATCGAGATAGAGTCAAGAATAAGACAAGGTTGCCTCCTTTTTTAATGCTCAACATCCCCCAACAAAACACTTAAAATAAGAGCACTTTTATGAAATTTCCCTCCTGCGTCCTTCGGCCTTTGTCCCCCTCCTCTCTCCTCGTCTTTGTCCCTGCGATTATGTAACTTGTCCTCAAGCTGCGGTGACCATGTTCTCATTCATGAGGAGGAGGCATGACTATTGGTGGGTGTACAGCTTGTTCAGCTGCTCCCAACTGGCCAGAAACTCAATTAATGCAATTTTATTTTTGCATCATCACATAACGGTTTAAAGGCTGTGATGGGGAAAGAGTAGTTATAAATCAGATTTGATATTTTAAGTTGAGTGGATGAAAATGCAGCACTTTTGGTGGAAAAATGTGCTGCATATTTCATTTAAAGCAACATTGTGTAGGAAGTCATGTTTGTGCAATTTGGCCCCCAGCAACATTACAGGCATTTTTTTCCTTGTTTGTCAAATGTCCAGCAAGAGCCACAACCCACGGCAGGAACTTAGCATGCAGCTACTTATTGTTCAACAGCAACAAATTCAGTTTTGTGTCAGCAGCCTTTTATTTAGCGTAGCTGTCCCCAACAACTGCATGCCAGTCTGACGTAACGCTCATCTGACTCGCTCACTGTTCCTTTTCTTCCATCAGCTTCCTCTTCTCAGTGTCTTCACTTCAGTCATGAGGTTATTAGAGGCTGTTAATTGCCACTCACTCGGCTCTGGTTCTGGTGTCTATTCCAGCGCTGGACCTCCATCTGCCAGTGAGCCAAACCTCCTCTGACAGCGGGGAAAAAACACGACACTCCCCGGTGCTATGCAGCTGCAGCTTCAGTCTGCAGGCAGCCTATATGTTGCTTTCAGGGACCTCTGTGTATGTGTCCCTGTGTGTGAGTTGAGGCTGAGCAGTTGTTGAACATCAGAGGGAAAACCATGCTGGCCAGTGGAAGGTATTTATCCTTGCAGCTAAAGTTACATTTTATTACAGCAGGTCTAATTTTTTTCAGGTTTGGCCACCAAATCAAACCAGACTGTTGAGTCAGATTAATAAAATCTCTTTATCTGTATTTAAATTGAAAGTGATTGCCAATGAAATGCCACAAAAACAAACAAAACAAACAAACAAAAAAACATTTAAATACTTTAAATACTTTTACCTTTTTTTCTTTGCCTTTGTTTTCTCTTTAACATGTTTTAAAGCCTGGATGATTCTACGACAGCTTGGGTTTTTACCCCATTAGACTTATTGTTACTAAACTGCCACGGGGAGTACAGAGAACTAGATTATTACCAATAGAATCGAAGGCCAAAACTGTCAAAAGACCAAAGTTGTATGTAGTCGTAAAGTCATTTTTGCAAACTCAGGCAGCTGTATTTTCTAGAAAAGTCATGCACTTTGAGTGAAGATTTTTAGCTTTACTGATTCTAAAAGACACATTTAAAAAAAGAAATGTATTATTTATTAATAAAAGCAGCACCTGTGTGACATTTTTCTGCAACAGCATCCATCTTATGACCTGATTTCAATCATGTTTGCAGCCATTTTGTAGCTGCTGCTGTCTGAATGGCCAGATAAGTCCCAGATGTCACCGTTGTGCATTTGTGTTAATTGCTTTAATTACTGTCTGCAACACACACACGCACACATATTAATATACTGTAAACACACACAGCCTCTGATTAGTTCTGCTTCATCCATACTGCTGAGACCTGATGGATTTTCTCGCCATCTTTAATCTCATCTTTCTCTCGCTGCATGAACACACGCACCATCACCTAAAGTGTGTATTTGACAGGCCTGCGATTACAGCCCATTGCATCAGACTGCTGTTTATGCAGCGCTCGACAATTCATAGACATCTTCACACTCGCCACCCTGGAACTGAACAGCCTCACATATTCACAGGCTGTTCGATGATATCAGCGATTAAGAGGCCACTTTAGCTTCAGATTGAAAGGAAAAATAAATCCCAGGAAATCAAATGAGGATGCACGTCCAATCTTTGATATGCAGTCAGTTTATGTGATGCTTACTGATGTAGAGAGATCCATCATTTGGACAAAATGACACCAAGTCTGATACAATGATTGATGGGAGACAAATTGAAAGCAAGTCGCTAAAGATAACCTAATCTGGAGTAGTATGATGATTTTGACTATTTTTGCAGGTATGCAAATGTCTGTTATTGTGTTGTTTAGCTTGGTTAAAGGAACAATTAGGAATTAGGAAATGTGTTTATTTGCTGTCTTGCATAGAAAAGGATAAAAGATCTTAGATCTGCATTTCCAAAAGTCGTGTTAAAAGGGAGAATATCCTTGTCACTGTAGCCGAGTGCTTGCTTACGGGGGAATTGCTTTCAATTGTTGGGTTCTAACAAACTTAATATATTTTAAATATAGAGTGTGTTCTAGACCTGCTCTACATGTGAAGTGTCTTGAGACAATTTTGTTGTAATTTTGCTTTATATAAATAAATTGACTTGACATTTAGCATTAAGGTGGAGGCAGTTGACAGCTAGCTTAGCTTAATATTAAGACTAAAAACTACTAAATAAAGCCTAACACAGCACAAAATCAGTCACTGAAGCCATAAATCAAGCTAGTTGTAGCATGAGACCCCTAAGGAAGCAACTCTGCTGCCCCCCCCTGGTTTTATTTGTTTGTTTTCTTTCGCTCGTTTAGACGATCGTCTTTATTCATTGGTTTTCTTTTTTCGGTTGCTTTGTGGTGTTTGTGGTGTTCTAAAGCTGGGGGAGCAACGTTTCCCCTGGTTTGGCCACTATTGTTTTGAGCTCACACAAGCTGAGGGGACATGAAGACACATCTACTTTTGAAGAGCAGCCAATAGGAACATGCGCTCTCTGAAAGGACCTGTGATTGGCCGAAAACTAACCATCGTGTTCTTTAAAGCTTGAATACAGAGCCATGGAGAGGTGCCTGGTGTTCTTTCAGACCACCTGAGTTCCAAAATGCTGAAAGGTTATTTGTAATTTTTTGTCAAATGACACCAAAAATAAGCAAATTTTGCTACTGAGCACAAAGTTACATCTCTTGTGTGTGTTTGTTTTCAAATTACCTTCAAAACTAAAATATCTTGAAACGAGGCCGTGCATTGTATTGTGTCCATCTACGTTTTTTCCCCTACCCTGAAGTGGTGAGCAGACAGACGGAAAAAACAGAGCACTAGTGGCTGATCATTGCATTATTCATGCTCATGCAATGGCCCCGAGCTCAGTCCGTATGGCTGCTAGGCCATGCAGCAATGCAATAGGCTGAGTTAGCCATAATAAGGAATGTGCTCCATATCTCAGATAGTCTCTCTACCGTCTGTTCTTGTGCATTCAGAACCAGGCAATCATATACAAGCTCCTCTTTCACTGTCAGCCACAATTGAGCGACTCTTGCTATCTGACGTCACCACGTCCCACTCATGTCCCTGTCTTTTACCCCTTTTTTCCTGCTTCACTCCACTGAGCTTTTGAGGCACTTTCCCTTTTCATCCCTCCTCCTCTCCTTCTAGCCCTGAAAGGTTGATCTGTGACTGAGCTTGTTGCGTCTTTTATCGGCGTCTCGCAGCAGCCCGGGGACAAAGGGCAGCTGAAATGCCACAATGTCTATATTCTGCCTGTGCACAGATGCAAACACATGAAAAGAGGCTGACATTCAATCATCTGCGCTGAAAAGCTAAAATACAGTGGAGGGTGGATAGAGGCAGACAACGAGGATGAGGACTAAACAAGGAGGAGGCGGGGGCTTGTTTTGTAATTGATTATGCTAAATCCTCCACTAAACGAGCGGCTAGACAGCGGATAACCAGAGGACACACAGAAACCTCTGTGGAGTCTTTGTTTGTTTTTCTTTTTAGTCCACATGAAAAGGCTCCCCGAAAATTTTAAGCATCTTTCAGTATCTAACTTTAATCATCCCTTTGTGTGCTTCAAATGCAATCCTGCCTCAGTTTTTTAAGGGGCAAAGGTCAGTTAGCATCCACATCTTAAATCCACTGTATGTGTGTGTGTTTGTGGAGGTGTGTGTGTGTGT
>JAPQLA010000015.1:12858118-12877784 GCA_029822935.1 Naso vlamingii
CTCCTCCTCCTCCTCTCCACGCATGTTTTGCAAACTTTCTCACAGTTCACCGCTGTTCACTGCTGTTCTCTCCCCCTCTCCCTCTCTCTCTCTCCTGTTGTGTTGTGTTTTTCTCCCCCATTCACTTCCTCATAGTGGGGCTCCTGTGATTGGTCAGAGGAGGTGGAATGTTGGCCAATGGGAGGGCAGTTACCAGGCAGTCTGTGCCTTGTTTGGAGGCGGCTGGAGGCTCGCACAGCTGTTCCATTGAAAAGCAGCAGGATATAACAACAAGGGCCCCACGCTACACACACACACACACACACACACACACACAAAGACAGACAATGTAGGCTGATTGAGTGTTACAGAAAAAAGTTTTCTGCACTATAGTTTTTGCTGGACTCTCTTAAAACACAAATCAACAGTTTTCTCACTTTGTGTTCACTTTTCTTCTTTGTAAAATTTAACATCTTCGTGTTTTGTTTTTTTTTGGGGGGGGGGGTTGCCTTTTAGAGAAATAGGTGAGAAAACAATCTGTAGGATTTTTCTCTCAACTTCTTTCCACTTTTCTCACTTCTCATTTTTAAAGCTGAAATGTGACAGAGGGGGAAAACCCACAAGGCAAGTTTACCCTCTAAAACTTTATTCAGCTTTTTCAAATGTAAAACAAAGTTTATTTCCTTTAAAAAGGTTGTCAAGTTGATGTAAATTCAGAAAGAATGAATAGTATTGAACAGATGTATGGAGTAGATTTTTAGATGTAATCAGTCCTAAAGTTTGTTTTTTTCTCTGTCTCTTTTGTGAACTTTAAAACCTCCTGACTCACTTTTTACAGCCAACCTTCTGTAAACAGACATTTATTACCTTTTATGCTGACAGGGTGAATTTGTTTACATGCAGTTTCCTGTCTACATATGATGAAGATAAAAATCATCACAGTATTTATTTAGAGTTATGTTTTCCAGCCATCTGGAGAATTCAAGTCCAATATTTACTGTCTTATTTAGATTTTTTGGGTTTCGGGGGGAAATATCCTGCTCTTACACAACCTGCTAGCAACATGGTGGAACATTTAGAAGCTGTCTGGTCACAGTTGTTCAGCAGGTGGCTTTTTAGGGCTTTTTTGCAGAAGAAAACAGCCCAAAAATGAAGATGAAAGCAGTGACAATGAGTCAAAAGTCAAGTTAAAGCTCCAGAAAACCACAACTGTGAGTTTAATGATGCTAAAAAGCTCCAGAGCTGAAGGGAAACAGCAGAGTTTGGTTATTATTCCATGTGGATTCTTTGACTTTTACAGTTCACTTTTCAGAGTGCACATTTAAGCCACTACTTATATAAAAGGTATTGATTAGAGTTGTCTGAGCAGTGGCTGCAGTCTCTTAAGACATCTGTACTAAATTCTTTGTCTGCACTGAAAGAGGAAATCACGAGTGAGAGAAAGAAACCAACTAACTTTGACCTCACCCGTGCGTCCACAGGCCTGTTTTGCAGTTGCACAGATTGCTTAATAGCTCTAGAGAATTGTTAACCAGGACCAATGACCCACATCACTGAGCCAAAGCAGAGTTTGTCCAACTGTCCCCGTCGTGCAGCAGCACAGCCTCTATTTTACACATCCTGTACGTTTCTCCACCCACATGCTCCACACTTGTTGCCTCCACACACACTGTGCGTGGAGGTGCATCCACACCAGTGTGCAGGATGAAGGCAGAAGTGAGAGTTTCACAGAGCAGACCAGTTGTTGGACTGGGCCAACACATGCGTTTAATAGCATATGGCGAACTTTTCTTGGCTGACAGCATCAATAATCGGCTAAGCGTGTACACATGCACGCACACACTGAGCAGTGTCATTGTTGTGCTCTAAATGGAGATTTCAGCACCATGAATCACTCTGGAGTAACAATGGAGCAATTTAAAGGACAAAAGGAGCCGCTCTGCCACAGCGCTTCAGCGATGCTCCTGCTACAGAACAGTATGAGGCAGTCAAATGTCACAGCTGCCTCAAATTGTTGCCTGAACACTCCTCTTCAACACACACACTAGACAACTGATCCATTAGTTTTTTTCCTCTGTGGGAAACATCAATGTAAGAATGAAAGGGCTACATGCAAGCGTGTGTGTGAGCAATCAATATGCCTCCTGAGGTGGATTCTTTAAAGAGGAACCATTGTAGAGATGAGTCTTGCTCAAACAGACAGGGGGATAAAATAAAACTAAGAAAATATTTCATTTGTGTAGTTCAAAGCTGAGGTGGGCAGTTATAATATAAGTCATATGAACCTTTCAGCGTTTTGTAATTCAGCTGAAAACTGGCCTCTGACAACTTGACAAACTGAGCTGCAGGCGACACCATCAACTGGCTTGAGTCGAGCTGAGACGGACCAGTTTACACCACTGCAACTTTCCCTGCAACCGATTTTCTTGTTGTGAATCTTTGGTGCAAACTGGACCTAAAAGAGAGAGACAACGAAATAAAATGCAAGCCAAAGCAAAAACAGGGAGGAGAGGCTGCAGCCGAGTTGATTCCTTAAGAGTCTCATGTTACAGCATAATTTCCAGACACTGCCAACCTCAGCTTCAGTTTGGTTTCTAAAAAATAATCCGTTTTCTAGGTGGTGATGGAGTTCATGGCCTAATGTAGAGGGATACGAGTGACGCAGCTCTGGTGACATGCACATGCAGGTCAACACTTTGTGTGTTTATGCAGGAAGTTTGAGGTTAATAACTGCTGTGGTTTTTCTGTTTCGAGTAATTACAAACTGCAGGTCACATCCACCTACAACATGTGGATTTGAACTTGTCCAACAGACACCATGTTCACCTGATTTCATCTTTATGCTGGGGTCAGAATTCAAGAACTTTTTGCATGTTTAAAATGGTCACTGTGCGATTAGGCGATTATAGAGTCAAATGTCAATAAATTCTTGCTATGTCGTGGCTGTGAATCATAACATGAATGACATGACAGATTACACGTCGCTCCACGCTCATCGTTTCACAACAGGCTTGATGTCACCTGAAAGGAAGCGCTTGCCACTGACTGCTACTACTACTGACAAGCTGTCAGGAGGGGTTAACATAAAAAAAATCAAACATGCTAGTTTTTCCTGTTGTGAGGCGTTTTAGATGCGTGTCGGCTGTTGTCCATTATGACATACTTGATGAGACAAAACGAGCAATTGTTGCACTCGATGCTCATTGATCGTTTCTGAGCCCACCCAACGACCCACATCCTCCTGGTCAGGTTATTATCAGGCATATTTTGTGTAGTATAACCTCGGCATTAAACTACAGTCTCTTCCTAAAGATGAAGGAGGAGCTCAAGTGGTCGCCATTTTGACAGTCAGTTGCTGTCAACTTCTCCAAACAAAGGATCCATACGCTCCATGACTGCTGGACATCGTGTGATAATGCAGGAGGGAAATATGTTGATAAATAAATGTGACTCCTTTCTTGGTCACAAACTTAATCACCCCTCATGTTCTGCCTTGTTTCCACAGTTTTTGAGTCATTGTATAACATGTTTCACTCAGTGTGTGCAGTGTCCCTGTCCGGCCAGGCGTCCCTGACCTGACCTGACCTTGTTTTTCGGTCAGCTTTTTCTGACCGTGGACACTCTGCTCATGAGGGGCTGACTGACCTGCAGACTCGTCAAAGAAATAATGCCTTTGCCAGTTTGAGCCTTCGATTCCCTGGGATTGCCTGCTCAAAGTTCAAAGCAAAGTGTAAAATGAGCCCCAAAGATAAGGTATAAACTCATGTTTTTCTACTTGAAATTCCTACTTTCCCTCCTCTTCAAACTCTCCTCCCTCTTCCCCATCTCATCTTCTGTCTAAAGCCTCTGGCCGTGTTGTTTTCTGACACACAAGAACTCCATGCTGAAACAAAAACACAGGTTTAATTTGGTGGAGCTCTTCCAGACAGGGTTAAAACAACATGGTGTTACAGAGGGTTGTGGGACCTTTTGCTCTTGATGACTTGGAGCCTCTCTGGAGGAGATGCAGGATAAACAACAAGAATCAAGCAGCAGCTGTGCACCTCATACCTGACTCCACACTCCTCTTCTCACTTTAGCACACCTCGACATCAGGACACTTCAGAGTTTGAACATTCTGGATGTGAAAATGCCAGCCGTCCTAAAATAAGAACCATCCGGGAAAGTTACCAACCCACATTCTGCCGCCAAACATTTCTGAACTGGGATGATCAAAGTTTGTTAATGTTTGCTTCGTCCTCACATGCCTGATAACAGAACCACCACTGTAAGGTGAAAATTAATGAATGCCAACTAAAAGATACGCTACAATCTGCACTGGTCCCACATTAATCTATTCACCAAGAACGCTTTGATCAATTAAATCCTCTCGGAAACAAACATCCATTATGTCCATAAAGCACAAAAATATGCAACATTAGCCTCTCAAACATCTGCAGAGTACAACATAATGCATCAAAGCTTTTATTCTTGGCTTGACCCAGTTTGCAACACATACTGGTGCTGGTTTCAGTGTAAACACTCTGCATATACTGCACAATACAGTAGAAGTAGGCGTGGCTAATTAAACTCTCCGCACACGTGAACAGTAAGGATGTGGTCCCAAAGGAAAACAAAGTCCATCCCCATTGTGTGTTGTTGTCCAGAGAGTCACGCACTGCACACACACGCCGAGCCAACAAATTGATCACAGTCTGTGACCTTTGCCCTTGTTAACCCCCACCACCGCCCCGCTGCCACCGCCGCCGCCGCCGCCTGTGCTGCCGCCAGCAGCCAGACTGGGAGCAGATGGGACAGTTTTGATGAGGGTCTCCATGTTGTCACTCCCTCTCCTTCCACTGCACCTTTTTTGCTCCATGTTTCTCTCTGTCACCCTCACAACAAGATTTCTGCCCTCTGGATGCATAATATTGATGCTGGGAGTGTTTACTGTAAATTAAATTGTGTATTTCTATATAAAAAAAATAAAAAAAACAAACCTTCAGGGCAAGTGGTGCTAATGTTGTCATCAATTATCGGTCCCAATTTCCATAACTTACATCGATACACACCAGGGTGAAAGTCACATCCATATTCACGCACAAAACACAAACACATACACCCATTCAGACCAAAACCTCGCACAAATTCCACACTGGACTGTGAGGACGCTCACCTGCCCTGACCTCCGTTTCTCGTTGATAAACTCGTGACACACACCTCGCTTTCAGTTCTGTCCTCACCGCTGAGGTTATTTGTTGAGTGAGGCCAGTGGATTGTGAATAAGTTCCTTATCTAGTGTCCAAGATGCAAAAAAATTGATTTAAAAATGAACGTTTTACAGGCAACAACCATCATAACTCAAAATTCTTTTACCCACATCCACAAACACCTGATTTCCACTTCGATCTGTGCAGTATTTGCTTTATTTTCGAAGCTTTTTAAGACCTTCAGAGAACACCGTCAGTCACTATGTGGACCCTAAACTGATTCAAATCTGTGACCTAGTTTAAAAAAACTTATCTTTGATTATTTTAAGTGATTTTCCCCACAGTTTGCCCCCAAAACTCAAAGGGTAGCAGCTGTGGGGGCATTTGGATACACATGGGAACAATCATTCAGCTGCAGAAGTGATTTCCCTGGGAGATAAAAGTCCAGACAGATTTAATATAACAAGCTTTGTCTGTAAAAGAGATTTTTAAAGCTGGAGTTGAGATTTAAAAGCTTGAGAGACACATTAAGTGCTTGTTTGTGTTGATGGAAGAGTAAAAAAAAAAAAAAAAAGCAAAGCTCTCTAGTATTTTCTCGGCAAAACTGAAGATTTGTGTTATTGTTTGTGATCACAGAGGAGAAAACAGCCATTTTAAAAATCACAAATTGACGCGGCATAGTGTAGGCCTGACACACACTGAAAAACAAGGTGGTATTTTTACCCTAAACAGGTGCAGGTCTGATAAAGAACCACCCCCACATCTCAGTTTCTGCCATTATTGCTATTCCTCACTCCCACTCTCCTTTGCATGACGTCACCTTGGACAAGAAGTGAGGTGCTACAGCTCAGGTGTAAAGAGACACCTCCAGCTCTTATAGACTCTCCCTGCAGGCTCCCTGTGCTGCCTTTTAATATTCATCACTGGTTTGTGCAAAGACACAGACAAAACATCAAAAAATACATCTGTTGTGTTTCCCCAGCAATGTTACGCAATCCAAGCCTCCCTCAGTTCAGCTCATGCAGTAATGTGTGGGTGTATGCTGCCCCTCTATGGTGTTCAAAGGTACTGCAGGACAGTTTGTCTTTTCACAGTTCATGTGTTGTGCACTAGATGGCAGCATTTACCATGTGTGGATTTATGAACATGTGGGAGGACATTTCTCTGTTTCCAGGAGGATTTCAGGCTTTAATTAACTCAGCAAAGTTATCCAGATGAAGGTGCATAAATGTAACCTCACTTTACAACACAATAAATAAACAAGTCACCACAAATAAAAGACATCAAACTGTTTTTTTTTTTTAAAAAAGCTTTATACTTGTGTTTTTTCCTGCAAGCTACGCCGATGAGCCCTTGTGTGTATCTTTGTTTCCGACACAGATATGCATCCCCGCACAAAATAACAGCGTTAGACCTTGGGAGAGTCCAAAAGATAATCACAGCCTTGTGCTTTGAGGTGACATGACGCCTGATGTGATGAAAATGAACTTGATGTTCTGACACTTGGCAGGCTGTCAAAAGGACGTCTGATTGTGAGAAGTCGACAAACTTACGCCATATGTAAAAAACAAAGATAATACGGCACAAACATCAGTATTTGCTCATGTTTTAAGCATCCATGAATTTTGAGCAATAAATGGACAGTATGTTAACCTGTTGCCATTCTCATGGCCTGTAGATGGGCCATAAGAGTTTTAAGTGATTCTTAGCATTGTGCATATTGATTTAAATGCATAAATTTAGGTCAATATAGACATGCTATGAATTTTTATATTTCGTTAAATACAGTTTATTTTTATGGCTAGATTCTCCCCTAACTCTCATACCTATATTTTTGGGGTTATATTTTCTCCATTATAAGCCTTTAAATTTGGGTATTCCATATACCAAAGCAAAGGGGATGTTAAGGGTTTAAGTATATATAAGAACTAAAAGACAAGATGCAACCATTTTAATAATAGTTGTTTGATTTGTTTTAATGGAAAAATGCCAAACATTCTACGTTTTTGCTTGTTTAATTTGAGATTTGCTGCTTTTCTGTGATTTATTTCTGTAAATTGAATATCCGTTGGGTTTTTGACTGCTGGCTCAATAAAACAAGGCATTTAATGATGTCACCTGTTGTTCGATGGGTAGTTTTCTGTGTTTTCTGACATTTAATAAACAAACATTTCTAAGTGAATCATCAGAGGTTCAACTGATAGCAATTCTAGTCATCAAATATCATCACCATTGAGACAATGAGACCAGGTGATGGGCTTTGAACAGGTTATTCTCTTCCCAAGCTTCCAAAATCAGGTCTTGCAATCAATTTTTCAAACCCAAAATTCAAGCTTTGACTATCTGAAGAAGTTACCGAAGATCTTACACAGATTCAAATCTGTGACCTAGTTGGAAAATGTTAGAGCTCCCTGATCATTTTAAGTGATCTCTTACATCATGGCTTTAAAAACCAGATCAGACCAAACATCAGAGGCTACAACTTTTTTCTGTTCTATTGATAAGACAAAGTTCATCCAAGAATGCAACGTAAAACAGTTAAGTTTCATGTTTAGGAAAAGAAAATAAAACACAACCAAACTGCTAGAAACTCATTTTTCTGAACCATCAGCATCAGCAGTTCCCAGACGTCCCGAAGTCCTGCAGGTTATTAGCATATTGGTCAAAGGTCAAACTTTTTCCAGGAGCTACTTGTCACTGTCATATAACCACTGGCATGCTAACGTCCCCCCTCTGCAGAGCAAACAGGAGCCACTGTAAAAACCCGCTCTCACCTCTGACCCCTCCTCCCCTAAAGTCTCCCCTCTTTCCCACTATTGATCCTCCAGATTCCTCTGACGTCGAGGCTAAGTGTGAGAATCCTCCTGCAGATAAGAGTCATTAGCTATGACTCATCAACAGTGTGTGTGTGTGTGTGTGTGTGTGTGTGTGTGTGTGTGTGTGTAGGTGTGTGTGTGTGAGTGTGAAAACTCTTCATACAGAGAGGGGCATTGAAACAGATCATTAAAGTCAGCTATAGCCGGTGTTCGGAGGGCGTGTGTGCAGTTCAAAGGTTGCGGCTTTTGCTCTGGACCCTGTCAGTCTGCACGGAGAGGCAGGTGTGGGGTCAGCAGATCACGCTGACAGATGCAGGAACGCAGCTTTGACATATGAGGAGGCTGCAGACACGGCAGGTAAGCAGCATAAATCAAGCTGATTGGAAGATGACTTCGTATGATCTAAAACTTCTCCGAAAGTTACATTCATTTGTCAACACCTGATTTTCTCGTTGTTTTATTTCCCACAAATTCAGCTGCTGAATATCCAAGTGTAACATCTGCTAAATCAACTTTTTTCTTGTTTTCTTACTGTATTGAACTCAAAAATGTAGTCAATTATTTAAGTGGTAACTCATCTTTTTGATGCAAACTGAGGATGAGATGAAGGTTGGAAATGAGTTTAAAAATCAATGCTATGACATCAAATAAGGATACCTTCAGTGTTTTACGTGTTATTTGGATTATATCTGCATAAATATACAGTTGCACTCTTTTTGTTTGCAAGCAAGTTATTCACAGACAAAGAAATGTGTGTGTTAGGAAACTATTATAAACCGTGAAGTCAAATAGCAGAACTCTGCCTCCTCTTAGGAAGGAAATATTACTGAATCCAACCACAGAAATAACCATATTTTATTTTTTGTAGTAGAATTTAAAATCACATCTTCAAGCAACTCTGCAGAATAAGTCAAGCAGATAAAGTGATTTTAAGTAGTTTATGAGCTGATAAAGGGCCCAGGATCTCCAGGAAGCCACACATCAGTTTTCAAACTAAGGATGCTACTATATTATTATGGATATTAAATATTATAATAGTCACATATTGTTTGTAATAAACATGATAATTTCAAATCAATAGTTCATCTCTTTATAGCTTTTCTTAAATCATTTCAGTTTCTTTGTGTTCTCACTTTGTGACAGTAGGTGGCAGCAGTGATGCACCTTTCTGCTGGTTGCCATCTGCATAAAATGGAAAAATTCATCAAGTCTAATTGTTCTTTTGTGTCCTTTGTTCAGTGACTGACAGGCCTCATTAGAACTACAAAATTTAAAAGTAATTTTCCTCCGTTAATTCTGTTTTTCTTCTCTCCCAGATAAAAATGGAAGTGTTCACATTGCTGCTTGTTGCCCTCACAGTTTCTGGACATTCATATGTCCTGCAGCCCAGTAAGTACAACATCAAGCTTACTGGCAAAGTACGCATCAGTCATAAACACTCACATGCTAATTATTTCATGAGCATTTCAAAGGGAATGCTCACTACTGTCATGCTAATGTGTTTTAAACTGTCTGAAGGGTTTGCAACATGAATTGTTTTGTGAAGTATTAAAGAGGAATTTGTCCTCACATCTGCTTGCTCTGTTTTGTTCTGCAGGACTGACAGTCGCAGCGATTACTGGGCCGGATGGAGAGCAGCAGTCTGAGAGAGACATTTCTTTATCAGTGGAGAAAAAAAAGGCTGTTGAATCCACTGAGAGAAGGAAAACAGAGGAGGAACAAAGGAGACTGACTCTAGAGACAAACCCTGAAGAGAAGAGGACGGAGATGAAAATCATAGCAGAATTCATGAAAAATACAGAGGGAATCTTAGACATAAATAAAGGATATGAAAAGGATAGTGAGGAGAGGCTTGAAAGCAAAAATTCAGGGGACAGAAAAGACAGAGAGGAATTTTCTGTAGCTGAGAGCAAGACAGTAAAAGAGATCCTGACAGGTAAGACAAAAAACACCCAAAGTCCTTTTACATGGATACAAGTGAAGCCAAAGGATGATGGGACACATAAGAAAAGTGGTCAAATGGATAAACTGAGGCAAGAAATGGAGAAAGAAGAAAAAGAGAGCAAGCTGGTTGCAGGGATTCATCTTCATGAGGAGACCAGAGCTGAGGCCCACGAGAAGACATCAACTGTAAATCAAGAAAACATGGAAGTTAACGGAAGAAGTGAGGAAGGAGAGACGGGAGCAGGAGAGGGAAAAACAATAAAAAATGCAAATCGTAATGACTTAGGAGAAAGAGAAAAGGAAGATCAAAAAGTAGTTAGTGAGCTCACACCTTCTTTAAGCACATCCTCTAGTCTGCAAGCTTTCACTCAGTCTCAAAATTCTTTTCGTTCTTATCCTTCTCCTCCTCCTCCTCATTATAATGTCCCTCCATCACTATCAGTTACTCCCAGGCAGGGTCCTCCAGTCTCCCCTCACTTCCCTCCATCCATCACACTTCCAAATCCTCCAACAATCAGTCACATCTCAGTCTCAACAACTCCTGGTGAGGTGAGGTCAGAAGATCTCACCACTGAGGTGTTTCCCAGTCCTGGACATCATCTCAAGCAGAACAAACTGGAAGTGAAGGCCAGCCCAAGTTTAGAGGATGTGATGGCTCAAAAAAGATCGTTTAAACTGCCACAGAAAGCCACAAAAGAAATAAACTCTGAATTTACCCCAAAGGTGCAAGCGGCAACGCGGAGACACAAAGAAGCAAATTTTAAAACCAAAGATTCAAAAACTAAAGAGCCAAATTCCAAGAAATCAAATGAAAATAATTCCACTGCTACACCGGCCGAGCTGAAACCAAACATGACGAAGCTCACACGCAAACCCACAACAGTCAAACTGAAGGAAAATGACCCCAAACTGACAGTGAAACCAAACAAAGAAACTCCTCCTTTAGCCAAAACACCTTCAACCAGGCCAAAGAAAACCAGCACGGGCAGTAAAAATAAGACTGTGATGACATCCAAAGAAAAGAAAAGGAAGAAGAACAATAAAACCCAAAAGCCACCAGAGAAGAAGGTCATCGTGCCAACACACTTTCCTTACTTTTTAGATGACTATTGTCCTCCTGAGTGTGCCTGCTATGGAAGGTAAGGCATCAAGGGGATCAAATGATGTCCAACACT
The DNA here is from genome assembly GCA_029822935.1 of Naso vlamingii. Lineage (NCBI taxonomy): Eukaryota > Metazoa > Chordata > Actinopteri > Acanthuriformes > Acanthuridae > Naso > Naso vlamingii. Next base: position 12,869,222 of record JAPQLA010000015.1, read on the forward strand.
TGCTTTCGGAGCTAATAAACCATTTCAATGTAATATTTTTCAATACAAATAACTTCATTACATGATTTTCTGGGTTTTTGAAATGGAAATGTGGTGACTGGATGCAGTCAACACAGAATGAGACTGCAGGATTACTGATTCAAAAACACAAAGATAAAGGCCAAACATGATGAATAAGCTTCAGAGGTGCTGGTTTGTGGATTTTGTTAACCTTCAACTAAGGCAGGCAACACATTTCATGTTCCCGTTTCTGATCTTTATGGTAAGCTCAGCTTAGTGGCTGCTAATGATAGCTTTATATTTAATGAGCGGTAACAAATATTTCATCTAAACCTCAATAAGAAAACAAATAAGACAAATATTTTGTCTTGTCTTAACTTTATGTTTTTCACAAACTATTCACTTAATGGAATTTATTGTTATCATACATCATATGGAATTAGGTACAGAAAGGACTGAGGATCAAAGTGAATGCTTATTCTTGTTGTGTTTTGTGTTCCAGAGTGGTCCAGTGCTCAGACAAAGGTGTGGATAAAATTCCTTACGGCATTCCCTACAATTCACGCTACATCCTCCTCATGAATAACCGCATAGACAGCATCCAGCTGGATCTGCTCAACGAGTACGTCTCTATGGAGTTCCTCGTGTTGAGCAACAATCAGCTCACAGACGGGGCCATAGAAGGGGCCTTTGAGGGGATACCGGCTCTGAAGCGCCTCTACCTGGATAGGAACCTCCTGGAAAGTGTGCCAACCGACCTTCCTGATTCTCTCGAGGAGCTGCGTTTGGACAACAACCACCTGAGTGTGATGTCGCAGGCGGCCTGGGCCCGGTGCCCTGGCCTCTTGGTTTTGAGCCTTAGCAATAACAGCCTGGGGAATGGATCAGATTCTCTTCCCAGTGCAATGCTGTCTCCTTTGTCCAGCCTGCGCACTCTGAACCTGGATCACAACCAGCTAACATCAGTTCCCATTGGCTTACCACTGTCCATCAAGGAGCTCTACCTCAAAGGGAACCTCATTGAGCATTTCCGCAGTGGAGCCTTCAATGGGACATCTGAGCTGGTGGTTTTGGATCTGAGTGCAAACAGACTGACAAACAAGGGCCTCCTCAGGGACTCTCTTCTCAACACAACTCATTTGGAGAGCCTCAACTTAGAGGGGAACCGACTGAAACAAGTGCCACGACACCTTCCTCGCTCACTTAAAACTCTAAATCTGGAGGGAAACCTCATATCATCCATAAAGAAAGCAGCTCTGAGCACCTTGGAAAACCTGGAACACCTCGGTTTAGCGAGGAATAAAATCTTCAAAGTGGCTCCAGGGGCGTTCAAGGCATTGCCCGCCCTGCACCAGTTAGACCTGTGCCACAACACCTTGCGCCAGGTGCCCAGACAGCTTCCACAGGCTCTGCACTCAGTGGCGCTCACTCACAACAAGATTCAGTCAGTGCCCCGTGACGCTTTCTGCTGGGGCAACAGAAGCATCAGCGGGCTCGTACAGGTGCAGCTGGAACACAATTTAATTGATATGGGGAAGTTGGATGCACAGGCTTTCAGATGCTTACGGGGATTCCAGGTTGTGCACTTTTACTGAACCTCAAAGGACTTTTATGCACACAAGTTTCAAAAAAATATGCATTTGTAATGCTACTTTTTAAAGCCCGCCCAAGACCTTTGGTGAAAGTTAACACTCTGCCAGAAATCAATACTTAAACTGACCAACTGCATAAAAGAATATATTTATTGTGTGTGAAATCCACTTTATTTCCAAGCTTCTCTTTCGCTACATTTATGATGTTAATTATCTTCCCACAGGCTGTTTCTCCCAGCATGCATCAGGGTTTAAGAACAATGGATGACTGTAAAAATAGCAAAAGTCAAACCAAGTCAGTCAGCAACCAAAACTATGTGATGGTCAAACGTCAGTGCATTATGGTTCTTGCTGAATTTTCTCCAAAGACCACTTTCCAAAGCAGAACCATTTCCAGGAAACATTTGGTCTCCATGGTTGCAGGAGCATAATAACTAGAAACTTGCATGAGATTGTAAATGGACATCTTTGTAATCCATCCCTTGTTGTACATTTGGTTGGTCAGCTGCCAAAAAATGTGTATGCAGCAAATAAAGGAATCTATTTTTTGACAGAGTCAAATTAAACAACAACAGTGATTAAATTGCTAAAAATTTGATTGAATATGGAAAACTTGTAACTATGTAAAACATGTAATCTGTTCCCTTCAATCTGTCAGTGAAATGGTTTATTTTCAAAGCAATGACATATTTGCAAACACAGGGTGTAATTTAATTTTTTTTACCACAAGGCAGCCATTCTGGGGTATGCATTTAATCTGGGACTTAAAATACATTCAGTTGGTTAATACATCTCAGCCTGTACATCTTTCTGTTTCAGGCTGTCAGAAAATGAAAATGTTGCGCTGAAAATAAGCTCTGAAGGAGAAAAACAATGCATTGTTTTGTAGGCAAAATTCATGCTTATTTTTAATGACAATCAATTAATGGATCGTAATATTAATAATGTGACTGATTAAGAGTTTATTTTCAGCTGTAAGTGTAACAGATAATTACAGATGAATTAAAGGGGGAGGGGGAGAGAGCGCTTCATTCTGTCCATGTTCGTGTGATGTCTTTTTCTTTGAGGAAATTTAAAGATATTGATGGATGATTTTCATACTATAGTGAAACAGATTAATTCCTGTGAGTCAAGAATTCAATCTGTAACTAATTTCTTGCATTAATAAGTAATGTATTTTATCCTACAATGTGGTTGTATGGATTTGGGGATTTTCTTGGATGATTAAAGAACTCCTTATTTTCTTCATGTATAGCCTACATATTAATTTCTGTATGATTGTTGCTGTTTTGTCACTTGATAAATGACTTGATGTTTTGATAATTGTGTAACTATTGCAAACTCAATGAGATTTTTTTTTTTAAAGTTCCATATAATTGAACAAACTGAAGATTTGCCATTTGAACTCTTCAGTTTGTTGCATGCCTTTGCTCTCTTGTCAGTTCGGGCTGCTAAGCTAAGCCAACACATTACTAACTGACTTCAGGGATTCAAAGCTTCTGTGATGACTTTGTTCTGCTCGTCTCAAAAAAGCTCTTAGCAATCATCAGCTCACTCATCTCAGTGGCATGATAAAGAGTTCTTTTCCTTAAAAAAAGATAAAAGGTCTTGTTTTTGTATCACATGAACTTTCCCGTTCTCTTTCACACACACACACACCCACAGAGAGAAACAGAGCTCATCTTCTGGGTGGAATTTACAGAGCAGAGGACAGGTGCTTCCAATCCAGAGCGAGCAGCATAAACATAGAAATAGAGTCCATAGAGCATTGCATCATTCACATCTCCACAGAGTTGGAAATAGCACTAATATGAAATATAAAATCATATATTAAAAATTCTAAAGCTGAGAAAACATTAAAATGCACACAGTAAAAAAAAATTAATCAAAGACGAAATGCATCAAAGTCAAATATTAAACATTCAAGGCTGCATGAGAAAGTTACAAACAGATGATGTGAGACTCAGTGTCGCCCAGTTCAAAAGTTTAGTCTAAACTGACGGACAGACCTACAATACATGATCCAAGCCTTCTGCTCCTTAGTGATGATTCTCAGTCAGGATTAAATGAAAGACAATTATTATGAAATATTTTCCATGACTCCGTGTTACTTGAGCTGTCTACTGCTCCAAATTATAAAGCAAAGTTATATGCAGCGATGCAAATAAGAAATCAGCTCCATGCTTCTTGAACAGGGGAACGCCGAGTGTACTTTGATGAAGTAAGAGCAGGTGAACAAGCTGCCATGGGAATGATGAGGGAGGGGTGTCAGGGATTTCTTTGTAAAATACTTGAATCTCTGTCTATCATTTTTGTGCTGTTTGCAAATAAAGATTTATTCACAAAAAACATTCAAGGCTCAGTGAAGAGAGAGCAGCCATTTGTATCAAGTAAAAAGTTTTCAAAGTGCAAGAATTAAAAAGCAAAAACTACAGAATGGAAAAGCATTTGAATTCCTGTAAATGTCTGATGTATACATACAACAAAATGCAGTATATAGAAAAAAAATTACAAGGAAACAAATGAATAAAGTCAATCAAAAATTACATTTTAAAGCCAAAAGACCAGAAGGTTCTTGTCCTTTAAGTGTAAATGTTGGAAGAAGCTGCACGGAAAAGTTTCCATCGAATGTTAAATCACAAAAACACAAAAACAAGTCTTTAAATCGTCAAGATATTTGAATGAATCTTTGCTCCTCCTTCACTAAATGAATGTCATTTCTATGGACTGTATTTCTATGTTAATGCTGATGAGCTCACTGATTGGATTCACCTGTCCTCTGCTCTCTGCAGGTCACTCAGCTGGTGTTGATTCAGATAACAACAATTTGTGTTAAAATTTGATACTCAGAATGAAAAGCTGAAGTTTTCAACAGTCATCAGTTAGCTGCTCCCTCTTTTCTGCCTCTCAGCTCCAACATCACAAAAATTTGTTTGTTTTTTCCTTTGGTTTGTAAGAGACCCTTAAACATTTCATATAAATAAAGTCTCCACTTCAGAAAGGTGTTTCCAACAAAGAGGTGTTCGTCTTTTTTACTGCTTCTTTGAGCACAAACTGCAAAGTTGATGCCTGGAATCATTTGGCCAATAAACCCCTCATCATTCTTTCAAACCGGCTGAAATGAAACACACATTTGTTGTATGTTATTTGAGCTTTCCTCAAGTTAAGTTTTGTTTGTGCCATCATTTTTGGCTTGTACTCATTGAAAGAGGGAAAACTGGAAATAATTAACTGGCAGCAGTGAGATGCAACAGCTTCATAAATGAACACTGGTCTAAATGTTCCACTGGAGAGCATTTTCACTATTTTCCATAAACACGGTAGCTAGCTTGTGGCTTTGCAGTGTCTCGGCAGGATTCACATGAGAATCCGTGCAATGTCAAATGATGGTACTCACAGGACTATAATGCCCCAAAATGTACATTAATAAACCAAAGTTTTTTAAGGTGAACAACTTTTTATGAACCAGATCTGCAGGGTAAAATTGTTTAGCTGGCATGACACAAAGGGTATAAAGAAGAAAAAAACACCAAGCATGAAAATATGTGACAGTTGCATGAATAAACAAGAAAAATTAGATGTGCCAGAGGATTTTATAGCATAGACCGCCTTGTGTTTATTTGCCAGGGCAACATATACCTGTGGTGGCTCCTTATGTCTCTTCTTATAAAGCTGCCATGCAGTTAGCTCTCTGTAAACACATCAATATAAAAGACTTAGTTATGAAATGTAAACATGCCGTTAACAAAAATATCCACTAGATGGCAGTAACGTATAGGACAACAGTTCTAATGAGGGCCTCCTCTGTTTTCAAGTGTGTAAAACTTGATACAGAAACTATCAGGAGCTTGAATTTGGCTCTTTTCCAGTTGCCAAATAAGAAATTGTGGCAATTAAAATGCATATGCACCAGGAAGTTTACCCTGTGGGCAAAACTGTATATTTAAAGCTCACACCAGGCTGGAAAGTCAGTGAAGAAAACACACACGTCTGCACACGCAGGCATGAGTCTTAAACTTCAACAGAGACGTGAAAATCTTTATAACCTCTCCTGCATTATTGTAAGAACTCCACTCGACCACAAGCATGAAAACAATACGTGAAGCCGCAGATAGAAGCAAAAAAAAGGAAGAGTGGAGAAATTGCATTAGCCCACGTGGAGGTGCTCACCAGTATTCTCTGGTTTTCCCTCTAATAAGTTCACTCAGCAACGTGGCACTGCACCCATAGGGCCTGGGAAAGAGGAGCAGGAGGAGGGGGACGAGAGGGAGGGCTAAGAGGAGGGAGGAGGGGGGAGTGAAGAAGAAGAGAGAGTGAAGGGGGAGGAGGGAGGGCCTGAAGGATGGATCCAGCGCGTGTCCAGAAGGGAAAAGCTGCAGCTGGGCAGGCGGCTCACCAGCACCTCCCTACGGTCCAGCAGGACCCTGACCCTCATATCACAACAGCACGTCCACCTGGACCCGCTGGAAACCCTCCTCCCCCTCTTTGTGTCTCCTTTCTCTCCTTCTTTCTCTCCCTCTTTCCTCCTCTTGCACATTTTCTCCTTTTCACTCCATCGTATAAACTTGGATTGTGTCCATTCGTGCGTTTGCATACCTGCATGCGCACATGCTACCCGTGTGCACACTTACTGTCTGCGTGCATGGGACTCGGCATACGTAATGATCATGTGAACAGCTCCCCTGACAGTCTGAATCCATGTGCTCATTTAAGTAGTTTGGCAGATGGTGAATTTATTTGTGGAGCCCTGTATCCTGTGCTGGACGCCGTCTGATATTCAAGCTTATCCAGCAGGAGGTTTGCAGGATTAGTAGTAGTAGTAGTAAGGGCGCTTGATGATCACCAACCTCTGAGGAAAGCCTGTTGTCCTCTGTCAGTGTGTTTCTAACTGAGTTAACTGTGTTGCTTCAAATGCATGAAAAGCTTTGTGTTTCTCCGATTCTTTTCAATCAGACACGACCTAAAAATGCATAGCAGTCAGATATTAAAGTTCATGCCAAAACCAGCACACCATGAATCTAGCAGCGATGGCATAGCTCTGCAGAGTGCATGAAAGTGTACTTAGCTGTCTTTAGTGTTTCCTTTCTGAACTGTGATGCCTTAACAAAGACATTTGCTGTTTTTTTTCATCGCTTAATAAACTAACATCTGAAAGATAAGCCATGAGGTGTTACTAGGTTTAATACTGCAGGTGAAAATGCAAAAAATAAAGGCCTTGTTTTGATTCTTTTGCTCTAATGCTGATCACATCCGCTCTTAAAGGAATTTTAACACACGGAGAGCAAACAGGAAGACGAAAAAGAACAGAGGAAGCAGGATATTAAACCCCACCCTGCACGTGAGCAGACAGACGAGCAGACAGTGATGTGGTGCTCTTCAGCTGATGTTCCTCATCTCATATTTATGCATCTTGGAGGCCTCCTTCCCATAATGCATCAGAAGCCAAACTTTCTTTCCATTTTGGTAAAATTTCTCTCACTTTTTCACTCTTATCTCTTTCCTGTAAATGCTGAGATTCTGATGAGAAACTGAGTTAAATTTTAACTTAAAATTTCATGAGCTGCAGCAAGAACTTTACAGCAAACATGCGGTACAAATGGAAGTGGTATGTTTCAACAACGGCTGGGATTGGCAGCATGTAATTTGTGGCTGCTCTTTTTCACATATAGTAATTAAAAACAGTTGTAAGAAAGGCACACAGATGCATTTCTCCTATAGGAATGCCCATCTGTGTCTCTTTAACCTCACACAGACACACACACGTGTCTGTCTTACTGTACTTTACCATAAAAACTTGACTGAGCCCAGCCTTAAATCCAGCTATCTCAGCCAACTTACACTTAAACCCTAAATCAAAGTGAGCCTAATCTTAACTCCAGCCTTAAGCCTGAGCTCCAAGGTTAGGATTGACCACAATGACCTCACTCTCCTCTAAAACTCAGCTTAATCTCACAAGGATATATGAGAGTTTGTGAAGGGTTAAAATGGCTGCTACAGACTCAGCGTGGAGTGCTATTGCATGAGCGAGAGGGAGGTGGCGCTTGAGTTAGTAGAGAGACGAGGGGTGAAGGTTAAAGGAAGACGGGAAAGAGGGAGGGGAGAGAGAGAGGGAGGGAGGAGGGGATAGAGAGAGAAACCATGGGAGCCAGAGGGACCTCTATACACACACACACAGGCACACTCACATACACACAGGCCATCATCTGCTCCTGGTCTGAACCTGCACTGAGAACACACACATACACACGTAGTTCACAGACTTTGCATTAGATCACACAAACAACATATGCAAAAAAGCTCGCTGTGTATCATCAAAGTGATGATCAAATCTACAGATACACACTTGATGATTTCCAGTGATTTTCATTGCACACACACAGCCCATGCACATAGTGTTCTGATATGCACTCTTCTATTCAGGGGCTCCACAAGGGGGCCTATGAGTGTTCCCTTTTGCAGAAAGGCAGCACATCATGTTCTGAAGCCTGAACCGAGCAGAGCATATTAGTCTTTGCAGCTTCTCATTACAGTCCTGAATACACTTGAGTCAGCCACATAAAGACATAAATCAGCCGACAGAGCAGGAGAGAGATATGCATTTGTTAGTCAGCTATAGAAAGGAGAGAGTCTGTGAGGGAGACTGTCAAGAAATTCAAAGGAGAGTTTGTTCGACTTCTTTGCTTTCCTGTCAGAGCTGTTACTGTTGGATGTATCGAACAATCATTTAAATATTGTAGGGATTGTAACCCTGGCCTAAACTTCCTGGAAGCCAGAGGAGACATGATTTAATGGCAACTTTTTTTGCTGTTGTTGTTGTTTGTCTCCATCCTGAGTTCCAGACAAGAAGATAGATCCCATTCTTTTGACTGTGTGTGCAGTAACAAGGAAGAGACAGGCAGAACTCGCCCACTGCTAATTAGCTTAGCTCAAACACTGGTAGTCAATGGGAAGTGCTAGCCTGCCTCCACCTA
>JAPQLA010000015.1:12877884-12893455 GCA_029822935.1 Naso vlamingii
ACTCTAAACGGTCCTGTGTGCTTGTTGTGACTTGTTTATTTACCATGTTATGTTATTTTTAGACTCAGATTAGCACTCTATGTATTCTTCCTCTACTTTTTTTCCTCTACAGTACGTATTTGACTCTAAAATTACATAAAGTGCCAATCCGAGTCTAAAAATAACATAACATTGTAAATAAACAAGTCACAATAAGCACACAGGACTGTTTAGAATGACAAATAACAGAAACAAAAATGGAAACAAATTGGACGTATCCTTTGAATCACATACAGTTTAAAAAGCTCTGTTGAAATGTAACTGTACCGTTTGTTTGTTTTTGCTTACGTTGTTACTGCTGACTGCACCACAAATTGCCCCTTGGGGATAATAAAGATTACACTGAACATTGAAAATAGCCTTCAGGGCTGTCGTGATAAGTTTCGATGCTAATTAGGCATTTATGACAAAAGAAATTAGCAATACCTGATATGGAAAAACAGACTTTCTTTCTACATTTTTTTAAAAAAAGGGAATTATACACCGCAAAAAAGAAATGAGCTTTGCCAAATTTGTGAGTTCTTTTTTCTTCTTCTGTTAATCTGCATCTATATGAAATTTTGGAAGGTTTATCTGATGACTTTAGGTGGAGGCAGGCTAGCAGTTCCTATTGACTACCAGTGTTTGAGCTAAGCTTATTAGCGGTAGGCGAGCTCTGCCCATATCTTGTCTGAAACTAGGGAGGGAGACAAATAATAAAAGAAAAAAAAGTTGACGTATCTCTTTTAGTCATTTGCAGTAACAGAAAACTTTGCATATTTAGCGTAAAAGTCCAAATGAAAGATGAAAGAGTGTTTTTGTTGAGGGAATAAATACACTACAGTCAGATCTGCAGGGTCAGGAATCATACAGGCTCCACTTCAGCCTGACTAAATACTAGATGGCAGTTGAATGTATATAAAATAAAGCTCTCAACTCTCAACCTCCATGTATTAAATGTGATGGTTGTTTACCATTTAATCAATATCTGTTTAGCTTTGAACAGATGTTCCTGCAGACGGCCATTTGTTTGAGATTGTTTGCATGGGCACTCCTGCAAATAGCAATTAATGTATGTGTGTGGAGCCAAGCAAGAGTCTCTGTTCTCCGTCCAGAATGAGACAGACTCGGATCCTTTCCTCTTTGCCTGTCTGAACTAGTAATTACTGAGTGTAAAGGCTCACATTTGTATTTTATCTTTCCATGGCATCTTAAATATTTCCTAAACATTATTTTTGCATTAAGCTGTAACTGACGATACATCGATCTGGTTTTCTTTGGTAGCTCTTCTGCTGCTAATTTAAGGATTTAATTCATTTTTTAAAGACAGTAAGAAACATAATGCTGTTATGTTTATTTGTAAATCAAAACTATTGGACTCACTGTGGATGATTCCTTGTCTATTTAAAAAAAAAAATGCTGTTGAAGAGCTGTTCATCTGACTGACAAATTGTAAAGATGTGGACACACAAGCCAAATCCCTGCTAAGGATGGGTGTTACAATTTTGCTTATGGTTCTGTTTACTATTTAGAGTTTATATATGTGCATGGCCCTTTTTCTTTAAATACATTTTTATGCAGATGATACTGTTCATTTAAAGGTTTCTTATGTCACCAAATTTTCGTTTGAGACATTCTGTCCCTCTTTTTGAAATGCTTTCTTTCATTCTTGATGACATACATAGAATTATTTATTGTAAAAAGATCACAAATATTTGCATATCACTGTTATGTAGAAGACCACAGACGATAAATCTGGTACTGTTACGAAAGATAATGCTCTTGATTACTCACTTACAACTAGAGTTACACTCAAAATGCAGTCACACAGTCATCATAGATGAAACAGTAGGCTAATATAAATAATGGCCATAACAATTTAAACTTCATAGGCAAGTAAATGTCTAATAATGAAATTTAATCTTGTCTTAAATTGCTAGCTTATATTTTTCCTTTTTTCGCTCAGAAACTCTAAACCACACTTAAATCAGCTACAAAGAACTTTCATTTTTGTTGATTCTGTGGCATGAGCACCACTGCCACATGTCATTCTGATCTTGGTTTGTTTAGCACATTCAATTGCTTTTTTAAGTGAGTGAAAGAAGGATGGAACTTTATCTTTAACCATTAAGGCCTCTCCACAACTGGTGCGTTACCTATGTGATTATTAACAGCTTGTGGAGAAGAAGACGCCACCCGTCTGTCTGTACCGATGCTTCATGCCGGCTCCCACTGGGGCGAGAGGCAGGAAGCTCTGCTGTTTTCAAAGTTTAGTGACGTAGCTGTCAAAACCCTTTTGCAAATTTGTATTCATAAGTTTCTGTTGCAAATTTGTGTCCCTGCTGTTGTAATAGTTTTGTTTTGAAATATTCACATCCAAACAATTTGCATTTTCGTGTTGTTTATTCATTGCACACATGGTGTGTGAAGTCCTTTATTCTTTTTACAAACTGCTGTTTGCAGGATGCATACAGACTAGCTAATTTACTGTAGCCTATCTATATGTGGCTATGTGTGATTAATATTTTAATAGAGTAAATAATATTGTTAAAAGGCAGTATATCAAATGTTTTTGAAGACTTAAAGTAAGAGTTCAGTCACTCATATTATGATCTTTATTTGCTTGAAATGTAATGTTCATGAATGTGTGTGTGTGTGTCTCTTGTTTTAAAGAGTGAGTGTCTGGATTTAAAGTGAGAATCCCCTGAAATGTCTCTTCATTCTAAACTTACTTTATCTTCTTCAGATTTCATTTAACTGCCCGATCTGTCAGTCAGAGGTTAATCTTCATCACTGACATCCTGAAAATTCCTGGCTTTACTTGTGTAACTGAAAACCCCTGAAGCCTTCAGGTGTCCACAAACCTGGATTTAAAACAAGTAAAAACCACAGACGGACTTTAATTGCATTCCACATGGTTCTTGTAACACATTTAATGGGGTTCATTATTGGACTGAATTTTACTAACTCCTATTTAGGAAGAGTATTTTGTTTTATAATCTAATAAAAAATCACCAGTACTATCTGTGGCATCTAAATCAGTCGATTTGTCTCCATCAGTTTTCCTTCCGCATGCCGTCGGCCGTTCAGCAGCTCAACCATCTGTCTGCCGGAGGCACAGGACACTCAGAAACTATAAACAAGGTCAGCACAGGAAGCACTTTCCCCTGTTTCTTCAGCTTCCTGTGTTGGCTGTTACTATGGTGACACTCTTAATCAAAGTCTAGACAGGTTAGTATGAGGCAAAACCAGGTCACTAATCACAAAACATTGTTTTTAAAGAGACAGACGTCGAGAGTGTGAGCAAAATGAGCAGTCCATATAAATTACGGATTTTTCTTTTGTGGAGAAGAACTTGAACACAGTGTTTCCATGTTAAGCAGCAGACATTACCTAAGCAATCACTGCTCTGCTCTTTTCACTCATGTCTGTTTTGAATGTCAATGAGCAGAAAGTGAAACACACAAAGCCAGTTGAGTCATCACAGCAGATGCAGGAGAAAAATGGCAAGAATTATCCAAAAACACTCGCTAACATTTCTCTTCTAGTTACATCACAAATCCATAACAAGGGCTTCATACAGATGTCAGCAAATTACCTGACAGCACAACTCACTTTCTGTCACCACCTTGCACTAAAACATCTCACCTGAAAATGGTTCCTCTTCCTGTTTTGCTTCTCATTCCTCAGCATTAAAGTGAATTGTTAATGCTGGAAAATTAGAAGTGATTCTTTTCTCTGATCAACAGGAGAAGTGACGCAGGAGGTTGCTGGACGAGGGGCAGAGGTGACTGCGTGCTTGGGTGCAAAGGCAAGTTTAGACACAGGAGAAAACTAATATGAGTGAGTGTGAGTGGAAGTGTGAATGTACACACTCACCTGGGAGATTGTCCAAAAGATTGTCACAGCTAATTTGTTTCCATTGACGGTTTCAGTGAGATTGACAAAAACATGACTGACCAGCTAAATCAAATGAATATTAATATGACAGCAGAATGAGTCAGCTGGATTCCATTGATTATAAAGTTAATCGCTTTAGACAGACACTCATGTCAGAACAGTGACTGGAGGAAGTGATGCAAATCTTATCTGTATGAATATATGCATCAAAATCACAGGTAAAAATCATTACTTCACCCAGTTTTAACATGCAATGTGTAACATTTCCACGTTAAAATATTTAGAAACTACTATACCTTTGTTATAGAAGTTTGCAGATGTTTCCAACAAAGTTCAAATCCACAGAAACTGTAATTTTATTCAAGGCAGCACTATGTGTCATTTTTTCTCTTGTCATTATCAAATTGCACCTTTTTTCTTTGCAATGTTTTGATTAAAGATCCCATGAAATGAAGATTTTCCCAGTTTTCATCTCCATGTGTTAATTGTTTATCTATCTCATGCTCTAAACCTAATTTATGTTGAAAAATTCATATTTGTGCATTTTTACATCTAAATCCAGTCTTTTGTCTCATTGAAAAACATTTTAATTTTTTGATGACTCATTCTGCACTCAGTGGCATTTCTAATTTTTCATCCAATGAAAATGATTTCTCAATTTTTTAAATAATATAGACACAAGCCTACTGATAGGATGAATCAGCTCCATCGAGGAGATGAACCTGCGTCTGTCCCTCACCAGCAGCACTGCCAGCTTCTGTCATTAGTTCAAACAAACTGCTACAGCCTGACTCCCTAAATTGTTTAATCTCAGTCCATAGGTGTAGGTGAAGGTGGTGGCAAGAAGTCCTCCACAATAGCGATGAGGCTGTCATCATTAACGTTAGCATTAGCAGGGGCAGAGAGCGTGTGTCGCATACATTCAGCCTTTTTGGCTACTGTGAACATTGATCAACATCTGTGACAAGTTCCTGCCTAGAGACCTGTTTTTACCGAAAACATGCCAGTACGCAGAACCAAATCGCACTCTGACTCCGTTTCAAGGGGTCTTTAAGAACCTCTTGTGGTAGAAATGAGATATTTTTCATTTACGCTAACATGAGCACCGCTGCCTGTGTCCAAAATGACATGCTCTGCACTGCTTATTTAAATCACTACTGTTCAACGTACTTTTGCATAGATAAACAACAGTATTTAAGTATTTATATTTTTGGACAAATCGTTCAGGGTGATCACATCACTTCCTGAGAGCCTCTTTGGCAGCTGGTTTGGTAACCAACTACCAACAGCTAAATTTTTGACATCCATGTGAGGTTATACTCATGCAACTTGCTGCTCATAATGGAATATTTACATACATATGTGTTTAGATTTTAGCATGTTAATAAGCTAGCATTTACCAATTAGCAATAAATACAAGGCACAGCTGAGACTGATTTTGACCAGATGATGGCACAAAATGTAAAGTCAGAGAATATTCATTCATTTATTATCTGTAACTGCCAATTCTTTTGCAGGGTCTTCTGCATGTCACAGGACTGACATACAGAGACAAACAACCATTCATGCTCACATTCACATCTTTGGGTAGTTTAGAGTCGCCTATTAACAAGTGTGTCTTTGGACTGTCGGAGGGAATCCCACACAGACACGGGGAGAACACACAAACTCCACACAGAAAGGTCCTACCCCAGCCGGGTATCAAACCCAGGACTGTCGTGCTGTGAGGCAACAGTGCAAACCAGTAATCCACCATGCTCCCCATTCAGAGGAAAGCAAAGTAGATACAAGGAAAATAAACTAAATATAACTTTATTATAGTCAAAGGATAATAAAGTTGTATGTAGTTCATCCTGAAGAGAAAAGTAATTTCAGCAACAGATTTCATGGACATTCATTTAATAGATGTTGAGGTATTTTAGTTTAAAGCTTTAGACTGACTGACCCACACGTCTCTAGAGCCATGCTGCTGCTACACTGTGTTGATAACAGGAATATCTGATTTGGCTTATGTTATCGTATAGTCTACAGTACTTTGGTTATGACATAATAATGCAACAAAATCATAATTCTCACATTTTATCATATCTTATGGGAAAAAAGTCAAACATTCCCCGTTTAGAGTCACATCTGGGTGTTTTCTCCACAAGTATGCCGCCTCTTTTTTTTCAGTAGCATTTTCATTATAAAACAAACATTGGCATCTTCACCATATAATTAATCAATCATCATTCCTTCCAGTTTCCTGTTTGAAACTCCTCTGAACTCTGTTTTATATTTGATATTGCAACAGTACGTTCATGCGAGGTCACTGTGACTTTGATCACCGTTTTTACAGACTTACAGCTCTTGCTGCATCAGCAGGTACTGAGGCGACTCCTGGCAAAAACAAAACACACTTTATTCTTCAAAAGTTTCCAGAAAGAAGAGGATGGAAGACAGAAAACAGATGTGTAAAATTTGTGACGTTAAATTTTCAAAGACACAAGGCCAGACAGATTACAAGATGACATTTTTAGGTAAAAACAATTATTTTTCATAATCTTATCCTTAAAAATATCATTATCTTTTTTAGACTTTCAATTGCACTTGCAGTCAAAGCGAAGCCAGTCAAATAAAACTAGCAAAACTAGTGCACAGTTTCAAACAGGATTTATGGACCGGTGGCTGTTTGTGAAACGGTGACCTGCTGCCAAACACTTTGCAGCAGTTGTACAACAGTTCATAGATACAGAATGTCATTTAAACCATATTTCATTTATGTTTTGTGTGAAAATACAACAGCCAAGAACAACATCTGCCCATTTTTCTCTTCAAAGTGGCTCAAAGATGGAATGTTACAGAGGAATTACGGGAAAACACCCCAGTGGGTGACCTGGATGTCTTACATGTCAGGCCAGCGGATCATTTAGTTTTCTTGACTGTGACTGGTTCCGTTCCAAACATTTGTACTTTGTTTTTTCCTTTTCACATCTGTGGAAACAGAGCAGTTACATTTTTATTTTCTGCAGGATGAGCCTGATGTTCTCCACAGTATCCACAACACATAAATCTGCCTTTTTAATGCAATAATACGCTTTGGCCATTTGAGGTCAAGTTGTAAAGATGAAATTGTCCTTATCACTGTATAAAGAGTTTTTTTGTTTTTGTTTTTGTTTTTTTTTAACAGTGTTCATGTTAGCATTGCCTGTTTATCAATGTTGGAGTGTAACTTAGTGCATTTACTCAAGTACTGTGTTTAAGTACAAATGCAACATATATTTTCCTTGAGTATATTCTTTTTTATTTTACTTCACTACAATTACATGATCTATAGCCTTATTTCTCACCTGGGAAGAAGAAGACTAATAACATTATATAATAGGTTTTTGGTTACATTTTACTCATGAAAGAAGATTTTTGCACTAAAGGGTTTAAATCCAGTAAAAATACAAAAGGCAGCAGAAAGGATCAGGTAGAAAAGTGACCATTTTGATGACTGGGTTGGTGTAAGCGGTTAATTTTTGGTGTCATCGGGCAAAAATCCCATAGTAACCTCTTGGTATGTTGTAATTCAGGTGGCCTGAAAGAACACTTGACTCCTGCTCCTCCTGTTGAAATGAGTGGCATGCCTTACGTTCTAAATCTGGCCTCTGGCAACTTGACAAGCTAAGCTGCAGGCGGCACCGTCAGCCGGCTTGAGTCGAGCTGAGACGGACCAGTTTACGCCTCTGCAACTTTCCCTGCAACCGCTTTGGTCTCATCTTGACTCTTTGGTGTAAACTGGACTTATAGGAGAGAACGACAAAAATGAAAAATAAAATGCAAGTTGGAGCAAAAGTAGGGAGGGGAGGGTGCAGCGGAGTTAATATTTGGGACTCCACGCTACAGTTAGCTTGATTTTCAAATGTTTCTTACTCCAGCTTCAAAGGGATACTCCAACTTTTTTCTTTTTATTTGCCTCCCTCCTAAGTTCCAGACAAGAAGATAGATCCCATTCTTTGGACTGTGTGTGCAGCAACAAGGAAGAGACGGGCAGAGCTCGCCCACTGCTAATTAGCTTAGCTCAAATACTGGCAATCAATAGGAAGTGCTAGCCTGCCTCCACCGGAAAATATACTTTTCAACAACTCTAAGCAGTCCTGTGTGCTTGTTGGGACTTGTTTATTTACCACATTCTGTAATTTTCAGACTCAGATTAGCACTGTATGTAATTTAAGAATCAAAAACATTTCGGAAATAAATCATAGGGCACATCTGTGCCAGTACACAGCAGAAAAAGAATCTATCTTTTCGTCCGGAACTCAGGAGGGAGGCAAAAAAAAACAAACCAAAAAAGTTGGTGTAACCTTTAAGTTGTTTTTTATGTGATGCTTCCAGCTTGTTAAATGTGAGGATTATTTCAATGAAAATATTTATCTTTTCGAGCTCTTTGCAGAAAATAGCTAAGAAACAAGGCAGATGTGATGACTGAGACCAAAAAGATGCCAACTCTGCTGACTCTGTAGAGTGGGGGAAAACTGAACTGTCTTATTAATTAAAGCAGTTTTAGAGGTTTGTGTTCATTTCACACATTTATACAACAAAATGCAGCAAAATATTTCAGGATAAATGTTCTTTGTTTCTGCAGTTTTGTGAATGTTTATTATCGTCAGTGCTCTTATCCTTCCCCCATTCGAGGTTTTTGGTCGAAGCACCTTTTGTACCTTCCTGATTTCCTTGAATTTTAATCAAAGCATGATGTTGTCTGACTCACTTCCATTTACATTCATTACACCAAACACTCAACGATCAAAACTTCTCATAGACCGCTAAAAGTGACTGCTAAACGGTTGCATTAGTGTGTTTTTGCAGTCTGGAGGAGACAAGTAAACATATTCTTCCCTTCATGTTTGAAGGTGGAAACACTGTGACCACACCTCTGCTTTGTGTGGTCATCTTTCCATCTGTAGTAGAAAATGAAGAGGAAAGAGACTGCAAAGCCACAAAAAACTTGGATGTGAAAATGTGAAGTATGTGGAAAGAATGGGGGCAGAGGCTAAAGTAAACCCATCCAAGAGCAACTGAATGATTCTCTTCAAGCTAGAATATCTGGATTCAACTAGTCAAACAGAAGATATGGATCAGAAATTCAGGGCGCAAAACGCAAAATCTTAAACTGAGTCATTGGCTTCCATTTTACACTTGAATGCACATGTACTTTTTTTGAAGCACTTTGGAAAGCTGCATGAGAACACTGGAGAAAGTCTGACCACATCTCATCCGTTCCATGCAAAGCTTCTCTGCCACAGACCACAAATAAATTATCAGGGCATGGGACAGAACAGATGTGGCCAACACCTAATTGGCTCCACCAACACCCTCTCTGTCTGCTTGACTCCTTTTTCCCAGTTTCGCCTCATTCTGCTCCTCCTGCCCTTTAAAATCAGCTTCAGTGTTGACCTTGAAATGTGTCTTGCACATTACAAGTGCTCGAGAGCTCTTTTCATCGTCTGCTGACTGTTCCCTTGTGTTCCTGCACAAACTGTTCCTGCCACTTGAAATGCAATCACGTGGAGTTTGGAGGAGGGAATCCGACCAATCGCATTTCAACCCCTCACAAGTTGTGGAATTCGTGAAGTGTGCATGCATGAGTGAGATAGGATATGACTACATAGTTCTGCTGTGATGTCACTAAGGACTTGGGAGTGAGAAGAATTTCTTATCGAATAAAAACATTGCAGTAACACTTTACTTAAAGCATCCACCTATAATGCATTATGAACATACTTACCTATAGTGCTGTATAATAATGGTAATAAGCAAAGTTAGGGTTAACCCTTACCCTAACCATAACCCTGACCATTACCACAACCACAGTTAATACATCATAAGTGTGTTAATAATGGGTTACAGGCTTCATAGAAAGTGTTGCTCACATTGCAAATGAAAAATCCCTGTTGTTCATTTAAACATACATATTATTTCATCATGTCTTCAGTGCTGCAAAGAATAAGCCATCGACTGTAGGCGTTTTAGGACCAAACAACTCTCGGAACCTTTTGAGAGGAACTGTCCAATGGGGAACTAAACACCTTTAAGGTTTTTGGTTTGTTTTTTTTTCTGTTGGCATTCGCACTGCCAATATGAATCCCCTATGTAAGCTAGGTAAACTGGCTGTTGGTAACCTTACTTCTATGTGAGTTACAATGTAACTTTTGTGCAACTTAAAATAACAAAAACGACAACTGAAGGCTACTGCAATTAGTCCACGCTTTTGTCTAGTATGTGGTGCAATGAACACTGTTAAATCTCAGAGAAGATACAGTGACCACCTGGTTACGAGCTCTGCTTCGTGTTTTGTGTCATTTTATTAATACAGCTGTCAGGTTTTTAAATGTGGCAGCTGCCGGTGCCGGCTCCTGAGTTTGACCTGTCAGCGTACACTCACGTCACTATAGTCAGCGCTTTAAAAAAAAAATAAAGTGCCGGTACTTCCCTTTTTCACCTGTTGGCATGTGAATTGGGTGGTATCAGCAAAGCATCAAGTATTAGTCCACGTTCTGAATTTTTACAGTTAATAAAAGACAGAGTACTAGAGGATAATGCTGATTTTCACGAAATTAATATATTTAACAAACGAGGCCTACTTTGAGTTTTCTGCCTCAGTATTTGAATATATATATTTGACTGTCAGAAAAGCTGTGTCATCATCAGAATCCTTTCCGGTTCATGTTCCTACGCCAACATTACTATCTTTTTTTTTTTTTTTTTGATATTTCTTTGCTCTTCCCAGTTCATTCTACATTTCTGTGACTCGCTCTGAAACGCAGCCGGTGGGTGTTGACAGACAACAGAGCACGAAGCAAATGCGCAGTGCAGAAGTTCTGGAACTCACACACGACACCTGAATCCTAGTGTTAGCGCATGGATGCAGCGTTCATGAGACATTCCACTTACGCAAGGACAAAAAAGTGAGTGTCATGTAGTCCCTGAGAGAAGAGAGAGGTGAGAGTCACATGTTGCAATCTAATGCTATGAATCTCCAAGAGACACTCTGATATGGGGGGGACAGGAAACGGTACTGGGAGCTTGTGAGAGGTCCTGGTACGCTGTATAAAGTCGCATTACACCAGAGGGTAAAAACTAGAAGTGGGGGTACTGTGTACCCGTGCATACCGGCCCACCTAACGCACTGACTATAGTTCCTCCTGTGCTGCGAAAGTACCATCTCTGGAGTTGGAGCTAAAAAAGTTCCTAAAATGTAGTTCTAAGAACTATAATTGTTCACGGTTTTAAGGTCCCTGATTTTTGGGGGACCTGTCCCCGGCTAGAGCTGTCCCCCAGCAAATGTACCCAATTTTAACGGTAGATTAAAAAAACACGAAGTGGAATAGATGCTGAAACTGTGATTTTGGTTGTGTGCAGAATAGTGCAGTACCCCTTTTGACCACAGTGTGGGTTGTAATGGTGGAGTGGCACTGTTTTTATTTTTATGCGCTCCTGTTACACAGACCATTAGCAAGTTGTCAAAACACATGAAACCGTAATTGTCCTCATTTTTTGTGTCATAATGATAATATTTAATGATTTTTGTAGGCTGAACTGGAAATGTCCCTGGTTCTCATTTTAGAAATCTGGTCACCAGACTCGGTTCCTGCAGTGCAGATGCAATAAAAAGAGAGGCTCTTAGAACTATGAAATGTTTCCTCCGGTCAGAAGACACTGCATTAACTTTACTCACGTTGTCTCCTCTATTTATGTTTTCGTTCACTTTCTAGCCCCCAAGTCACGTACCGTTCTGCATCAGTCCTGCAGGTTCCTGCCACACACCCTGAAGAAATAAACTTACAAGCTAAAAAGGGAAGTTGGACTGCTTTTCCTCTGGCACACACAATGATAAATGTGGGTTAAACTGGAGAACCTTTTTCAGGACACAGACAGTGCCATCTGTCTGCCTCAGTGTCAGCCTGGCTCGAAAATGGCCTCCAAGTACACAGAGGAAGTGTTTTGTCTGGTGAGGAGAGTTACCGGGCAGAATTCACAGTGAGGAAAGAACGTTGACCTTCTATTCACCAAAGCCCAACACACGCTGCTGCTGCCAGGGCAGGGTGTGGACGCCTTGATGGCTTATAGGGGACTAAGTAGGCCAGATACCACAGCTAAGTGTCTTGGTATGGACAAGTCTGAACAAGAGGCAGAAAATGTTCAAGTTTCAGAAAGTTCAACATACCAAAATTTGAAAGCAACAATTAAAAAATAGTCAAAACTGTCATTTTCTCCACATTTTGATGATATCAGCTAATTTGTCCCCCTTGCTCTTTACAACTTTCCAAGAGCTGAAGCCAGTTATTGAGCTCTATGAATAGATCAGGCTTCACTGTCTGTGTTGTTGTGTAATAGTTCAAGAAGTTTGGTAAGACTTTTCCAGTGAATCTGCTAAGACTTTAGCCAAATGTAGCAAACATCAGCAGGGACTTTAGTGGTCTGCATGGCACACACACACTTACACACATAGAAAATCAAGTTCATGGATTCCACTGAACAGCAGAGCAAAGTCGAAAATATCTGAGGACATCCATTAGTTTACATGGCCTGTGCCATGTAAATTTTTATTCAAGTTGGTAACTCTTACAGCATGTGAACAGGGAACCTTAATCAGAGCTCTGGTTTGAGGTTGGTGTTAAACCTTACTCGTGTTTTCTAGAGGTAGACAGACAAATGGCATTTTTAAACCTAATTTTGGGACAAAATCAGCAAACATTTTAGAAAGTTTTTATTAGATTTGACTGCAGTTTTTGAGTCCTGGTAACCGGTGAACGTGAAGTTACGGCTCTGTATTTATTCATCAAGGGGCCTGTTTTTGCCAAGAAGTCTGCTGAGTGGGAGGGACTTGTCCTGAAGGACTTTGGGTTAAAGGTTTGTTCTTCTTTCTTTTGAATTATGTGAAGCTTTGCAGGTGGTTGTATCAACACAATGTTTCTAATATCTTCAGCATTCAGGGTGTCATGGAAACCTTGACATTGGGGAAAATAGAACACTAACATGAGAGGAAAACTGTTATTTTCCATTGCTTTTATCATTCTTTGTTTACAGCCTTTCTGTTACTTGCATGAACGATGTTTTCCTCCATCGGCCTCCTGCATTTGGCAGAATCTGCCTTTTCCAAATGAATCATAAATACACTGCAGATCTAATGCTGTTGTTCATATTCAGGAACATTTGGGTCTCGTCTTCATGACAGCTTGTTTAGAATCTGCGTCTTCTGCTCTCCAACCATGTGCTGTTACATGTACTGTATTTAATATGATGCTGCATTTGTGCTGAAGAAATTCTGATGATATTTGGCATTTTAAGACACAGTTGGCTTTCCTGTCACACAAACATCTGCACTGGCCAGAAAGGACTCATCTGTGTTGGAACGGTGCTTTAAATATTATAAATATTATAAACACAGCTGTCCATGAGTGCGTGTGTGATGTCCACACCTGCTTGCCGAGTTTTTTCACAGATGTGTTTCCTCCAAAACAGAGCTGCTTTCTAGAGTCTAAATGACACAAACTTATTACCTTTTAGTGTAATCTCCCATTCTGAGTTTTTAACAGTGGGAATTTTCCGAAAGAAGCATCCTTCCTGACTCCATTTACTCTCTCTTGCCAATTATCGTCTTTTAAGTACTCTGTCATCACCACATTAGCGCTCTGTACGTCAGTAAACACTCTCTCTGGCTGCCTCAGACGTACAAAGTGGCAATGGGACACAAACCAGACGAGTGTCTCTGCTGCGCTCAGCTGATGATGCCACGCTCAGTAATGTCTTTTCCAGTCAGACGCTCTGTGCTTCAGGCCGCCCAAATGACACCTGAGAGCTTTGGAGCGCCTGGTGAAGACATCACCCACTTTACAGCCAGTCTGAATCTTTCCACTGAGGTGCTCTTATAATCTCGTCATATTGCAAGGGACAAAAATCTGCTTCTGGTATAGATAAAAGATGCATTTACCAGGGCCGTCAATGTTAATACGATAATGAGTTAATAGAGATTCCTTTTAACGTCACTAATTTATTTGCTGGGTAATAAACACACGCACGCTCTGTGATTATGACCCTCGTCTTGCCCCGCAGTTGGAGAAATCAGGAACCAATGCAACAGTAATGTTGCAGATGGCAGCAGAAAAAAAAATTGCTTGGGCAGAATGGATTAAAAAGGGTCTTTTGAACAGAAAGCATCTTCAAAGTCCTGCCAGATGGTTCTCCTGGCAAGACCAAAATTATTTGCGTTTTTTTGTAGATGTGAACTGAGTTACCACCGGAGTGCGTCTAGTCTCAAACACCTCCTGCCGACCAAGCACACCACTGATGCGGAGAGCCCCCCACCCCCACCCCCACCCCCCGTGAAAGGCAGATCACGCTCGATAATTTGCAATGGAGACGCATGGACAACTCCACAAGCAACAAACTTTAACAGTGATAGCTAACACTGATGAACACTGAGGAGGACAAGGGTCTGCTTGAAATAATTTGCATCTCATCCAACAACACATTCATTGCCTTCAAGAGCCAGGGACATTTAGAACAAATTAAAAATGTGCGATCAATTTGCGATGAATTATGATTTAATATTTTAATCAGTTGATAGCCCTAGTATTTACATCTTGTATGCTGTATTCACATGCAAAAACTTGTTGCTGCGAGACAAAAAGTGTCTTAAAGGATTAAAGCCAGGGTGGACAACATCTGGGATTTGTTGTCACTCTCCTTTAGAAGTCGAGTTTACGCGTAAGAATCATGACGAGACCAAACGGTTGCAGGAAAGTTGCAGCGGAGCAAACTGGTCCATCTCAGTTCGACTGAAACTGGCTGACAGTGTCGCCTGCAGACACTCTGTTGTTGCCAGAGGAAGTTTTAGAACATAAGACACATCGCTTGTTTCAACAGCCAATCAGCTCACAGGGATTTTTGCCCGATAACACCAAAAATAATAAAATAATAAAAGCTGCCTACTCCAGCTTTAATATATTTTCCTTTCATTCACTGTTCTGATATTTTACGTGGTTTTAAATGTCAGAAGCTCATTAACGTCTCAAAGTCATTAGCAAACGTCTGAAAATTGATGTTTTGAGGTCAATGCATATTGGCCTTTTCCTATTTCATGCATTCTCATGTGCCACAGATGACAACTTTCATTTACAAAACACACCTGGGCGGAAAGAAATATCATAAATCAATCATTCTATAAACTCCGTTTCATCTGACTTGCTATCCTCTGAAGTGTAACCCTGATCCAGGCTGAGCTTTGAATAATAAACGCCATGCAAGCATTTACTGCATCATCGCTCCCTCAACCCGTCGCATGATGGCTGTTAAATATGAACTGAAATATGAAGAGAAATGCTCTCTTGAAAACTGATGGCATGATTTAAATAGATGGTGCAGAAGGGCTGGACACTCCCTTTAATTTGACTTGGACAGACATCAAAATGGGCTGCTATTGGATAAAAACTGTCTTTAGGAGAAAAATGCTGACTGGGTGCTGCTTTTGCTTACTTTATCTGCTCTGTCAGGATGGATTAATGCAACTTCTCAATGAGATGCCATCATATCCGCTATGCTGACACAGGGGAAAATATGTTTGAACATGTGTAAAATGCACACGCAATAAACAAAAACTTTATGTAAGAGAAAAATTGGCTGTGTT
>JAPQLA010000015.1:12917896-12930539 GCA_029822935.1 Naso vlamingii
GTGCTTGGTGACTGTTGTTCCTCTTCTGGTCTACAGAGTCGGTTAACGTACCCTGTGTCTTGTCTGTATTGTCAGACCAATGGGGCGTTGGGGGCAATGGGCATTTGTGGGACAATTGAGCGGTCGGAATTATGGGAAGCGCTCATTCTCTGCAAATGGGTAGAAGTTAAAAATTGACTAATATGCTCCTTTAACTCTTAAGAACTCTGCTTAATCAGGACTGTGTGGGTGGGTTTGATTTGGTATTGATGATGCTGGCAACAGTCATCAGTTCGTGATTTGGATGCTGCTAAACTCGGATCGTCGCACAGAAAAATGTGGCATCATCTTTCTCTAAGGGAGCCCCGCCCCCTTCAAAACAGTGACAAAGGCAGGAACAAAAAAACAGACTCAAAAGTCACAAGTGAAATTCCCCAAACTTTTCCAACTGTGGCAGGAAGCTGTGTGTCCCTCACTGAAAGTAAGAACCTGAATGAGGCCTAACAGACTTACTCTGACCACAGTCACACAGACGAGTGGGTTTGCCTTTCCTGTTGAGGTCAGAGGGTGGTTAACCTCTTGTCTCCCGTACCGCAGCTGTCACCACATCACCGCACACCAGTTTTCCATCATCCATCACGCTAACATTTGAGTTGTATTTGTTTGTTTCGAACTCTGACACCTCTCACTGAATTTATCAATGACTCAAATATTCCCCATCAGGTCTGAAGGAAGTTCCTGAGGACATCCCTGATGACACCACTCTGCTGGACCTGCAGAACAACAAGATCACGGAGATCAAGGAGAACGACTTCAAGAACCTTAAAGGACTACATGTAAGAAACATTTTACTGTGGAGCTTCGTGTCTGTGTATTAATCCCAAAATTCAACATCAGTAGTTCTTATGTAGCCAAAGCACTTTCTACTCTTTCTGCTACATGAACCCTTAATGATCCTCATGAGGAAACATCTTGTCATTCAATGATTAATTATTTATCAGGTTTCAGAATAATTAATTCCCTTCTTGTTTCTAGTAATTGGCCATCGAAAACCTTTCCAAAACTCTCCTTCCCCTCCTCCAGTCTTTTACCATCATTACACCACCACCACTCCTCCAGTCACCAGGTGCATGGAAACTATTCCTCCACAGGCCTGACACCCTCTCGCCTTCAAACTTTTGCAATAAATAGCTCAGTCTGACGGCCAGAGCTGTTTCCAGTGTAATGTAACTGGCCTCTCACAGGAAAGAACCACATACCTCACATTGCCCAATGTCTGCTTGCATTGAAGGGGAACAATCCGAGCGGGATTCCTTTAAAAATGCATTAGGGATAAACCACAGTGGACTTGAACTTGGCCCTCCATCTCAATAGCAAAGGCAACAAGCTGTAGTTCTAACATCTGCTGAGCTCAAAAAAGAGCCCTGTTTTTGTAGAATTTCATCTGGACGTAACTGATTTTTTTTTTTTCACCGTCCCATGGTGCATTTGTAACAGTGAATGTTTCTGAGTGGAAGACAAAAACAGTAAAAGCCACAAAAGGTGTAAGGTTTCAAATAAAGTTCAGATTCCATAACAAAAGAACTTTAAACACTGCTGTGAATTTAAACAAGAACAGACTGGATTTGAAACAACTGCTGCAGAAAACTGGTCCATTAAAGTTCCACCACTCCATGCAGAAAGAAAAAAAAATGCATTAAAAACCAGTATCTCCTTATATTCTTCGTTTAAGGCTCTGATTCTGGTGAACAACAAGATCACCATCATCCATGCCAAGGCTCTCAGTCCCCTGACCAAGCTGCAGCGTCTCTACCTGTCCAAGAACTTGCTCAAGGACATCCCCGCCAACATGCCCAAGAACCTGCAGGAGCTGCGCATCCACGAGAACGAGATCACCAAGATCAAGAAGGCCTCCTTCCAGGGCATGGCCCATGTCATCGTCATGGGTATGATGACAAAAATACAGTTGTTTTTCTGGGGATGCACGATACTGGATTTCTTGCTGATATCCAATATGCCAATATTTTTCAACTCATTTGGCCAATAACAGATATTGATAGCGACACATATGGATATTTTTTCCTCATTCCTAATTGCAGAGATCATCAAGTCTCTTCTGTAGTGGAATTTACACACAGTATTATCATGCAGACTCTTACCGTGTTGGCCCGCTGCCAGATGCAGGCATAAAATACAAAGCTTGATGATGTAATATTTATTCCTTGTGCAAAAAAAGAAAAATACCTGAACTTACATTATGTAAAACATGTCCTATTTATTTATGACCATTGCTTTTAAACAAAACCAGTAAGACATCCTGCTTCAGACTGGATGCTGCTCTCCCTGAGACAATCAGAACAAAACCCACAACCAGGACAAATTTAGTCTGTTTCACAAGAGACAAAGTCAGTAAACATAACGTCTGTCCGCAGAGAACATGTGGAACTGCAGCCTATTATGTTATTGGTTATTATATCAGCAGGTATCAGCCAGCACAGCGATTGTGCATCCCTAGTTTATTCGGACAGCATATGAAGCTTTAAAAGGTTTCTTAGCAGTAGAACACATCTTTGGAGGTATGTTCATGGTTTTTGGCATGACTATAGCTCGGCAGCTGTGTAACATTTGCACAGTCATGACAGTAAAGTAATAAATTTTATAAACCTGCATGTTTGTTGCAGGCTTGTATGTATGGAATGACATCATAGATGATGCTGTGTTTTTACCTCTGCTCTTGGAAAGAGCTATAGTGTTCAGAGAAACATGAAAAGATCGTCTGACAGACATAAGATATTTTTTTGAGAATTTACTGAAACACGTCAACATAAACAAACAAAGGATCCTCGAAGGGTGAAAGTAAACGTGTGCACTGTTGCACTCAGCAGCTGTAACAAGCTGTGGACATCACAGCAGATGATGTAAACAGTCATTTTATCCAGTCAAGTTATTTATTTATTTATATTTAAGTAGATACTTGTGTGGAAATGGTAAATTTGATTGATTTTTGTTTGGGAAGACCAGATGAAAGTTTGCTTCGTGGCACTTCACTGCTGACACATCCCAGATTGTTACAGACTGTTAATGGATGATTACACAACTTCTGTTTTGATTTGTTTTCACTAAAAAGATTGCAGATTTTTTTTGTCCTTGCTTTCTTCCACTCCCTTTGCTTCACTTCTCGCTTTGACAACTCATCTCTGACTTTTAAAACTTTCTGTTTCGCAAATTAAAAAGTGTTGTTCTGTCATTGCACAGCTAAAGCCTCAAAGTCTGGATTCAGTCACTTAAAAGGCAAAGATTTGAGAATTTCAATCCGTCACAAATCAGGGAATCTGGTGTGGAGAAAGTCTGAGTAACAAACACAAGCTGTTCTCTTGCCAAAGCACTTTTGTTTACTCATGACTCAGCTCTATGTTCCCGTAACACACCGGCGGAGGGATTAACTTCATAGACTGCTTTCTTTTTCTTCTTTCTTTGTGCGCTCTCATTTGGTTTTTCCATTCCTTTTTTTCAGAGCTAGGGTCCAACCCTCTGAAGAGTGCAGGAATCGATGCCGGCGCCTTTGCTGACCTGAAGCGGGTCTCTTACATTCGCATTGCAGACACTAACATTACAGAAATCCCCAAAGGTAAACCTCTTGTATCTTTCTACAAAATTATCCTAACCAGGGAAATTTGGCTTAATCCTTAAACTTAATGAGGTTTTATCCAGGCTCAGCCAAAAAAATAACAATCCTCTGTCAAAAGAATGCATGCTTGGATGTGCAGAACAATAAGTTCAATGTGAAAAACACAAACTGTGCTACAAAATGACTCAAAATTATTTCAAGTTTCGAACATTTTTATTTAATTTGAAGGATTATTTGGATTTAGTAGATTTGGACACTTTTGTAAGCTGAGAGCGACCATACTATTTTTTTCATTCTGATATCTCGAGATCACAAATTAATCTTTTCATAATCACAGGGAAAGGGAAACAGAGCCTTGTTATCCAGTGATAATGCATTAATTTATCCCTTTATCATGAGATAACAAGCCATTATTCTGAGATAATGAGATGATCATTTCATGATCTCAAGATAACAGAATAAAAACACCATAGCCACCATGGTCACTTAAGAAACTCCTTGGTCATTGATATTGTCCCAAAAGCACCTTAACAATGTCAAATATGCTACTAAGGTAGACTCTCAAGCTATCACTTAATTTGCACGTAATAGTAATTACTTTATCTTGTTGGTTGCCAGGTCTGCCCAGCTCCCTGTCTGAACTCCACCTGGATGGAAACAAGATCACCAAAGTGACAGCCAGCAACCTCCAGGGCCTGAAGAACCTGGCTAAGTAGGAACAATTTAAATTCTTCATAACCTCCTCATTTCTTTTTTAATTTAAAGGCACTATATGTAACACAGGCTAGTGACATTCTTGTGGTCAAGTCATCTGACCTTAATTGATGACTCACAGTATAAAGTGCAGTGTTCATAATGTACAGGCCCTCTAAAGTCCAGCTGTTTTCCAGTTTTTCACCCAGGTGGCCTGGGTTCAACTCCGTGTAGGAAAACAGTTTTATGCTTTTTGGTGGACATTCATTATGCTGCCATACACTCATGTACCTCAATAACATGGACATCTGCATTCTACATGCAGTAATTCTGATTTCTTTTACATATAGAACCTTCAAGACAGCAACATGTATGTAATTACACTGAAACGCAGCAGCTGTGACTTCACCCGGCAATTACAATATAATTGTGTGTTGAATTCCCCTTCATTTGCTGTTCTCTTAAGTCATGGTGACATAGCGCTATGTTTACATCTAGTTTTACTTTTGTTATATCGCCATTTAAAAGACTATCTCTAACTGCAGCACAAGTAGGAAGGCCTAAAGGCATCAGATTAACTGAATTGCATCAGTTACACAGCTCTATCTACAAGTGCAGTGTATCAAAGGTTAGCTAACATTAGTTAACATAAGCCTCTCCTAGCTCCTGACCAAATAGCCTACAGCTGAAAAAAAGACAAAAAACCTCAGTATACTGAATTTAGCGAGGTGTGTTTTGCATTCTGTTTTTTCATTTGTGAGAAAAGACTGTCATTTCAACATAAATGTCAGTCAAACAGTTTTACCTGTTTATCTAAAGTTTGCTAACATTGGCACTGTTAGAAACATTAGCCACTTTGTAGGTCTTCTACTGTTTACATGAGACTGAGTTTGCCGTATAAATACCCCTCGCTGTATTTAATTGCTACTCAATTAAAATTTCAATTTGCGAGAGAAGATTTGTGTAACTTCAACTTGAATAATCGGTTACACAGCTGTATCTATTTGAAGTTTGGAAACATTAGCTACCAACATTAGCCACCAGGTGCTCCTGTTCATACCAGACTAAGCTTAGGGTCAATTGTGTAAAAGCACTTATTTTGGAAGTTGCATTTCATTGCTAATGAATCAAGATTTGATTTTTTTTAAGAATAAATTGGTGTTATTTCACCTTAAATACTCAGAAACACAGCTGTATCCATCTTTAGTTTGCAAACATTAGCCACCATATACTGCTAGTCAAACCAGACTAGGTAAGATAAACAAGTTGTGTTTTATTGCTAATGAATTGGGTGGAGGAAAATTCAGTTATTTCATCTGTGCCTTTAAAACTCCCTTTTGGAAGCATCAGAGCATCCATTTTTCATTCTGTTTACATTACCTCACAGTTTTCACATGCTGTTTTCATTAGCTGGTTCGGCCTGTTCTCGCATTTTTTGTAAATTTGGCTCTAGTATTACTGTTAGAAGTGATTTCCTGTACACCTATTACTGAAACTAAGAAAAAGTAGTTACTGGATCATCAGAATAACTTGTTTGCTCATAAAATGTGGATACACTGTTTAAAAGATCACTGTTGGGCCAAAAATGGCATACCAAAGCAGAACAAAGAAGGCATTGATACAGCTTTAGGAGAGAGTGTTGGAGAGGATATGAGCAAAGGATGGGTTTTATTTTCCATTTGCTCATAATTTAGAAATTGACTGGGAAAGTGCTGGCCCCATTGGCAGGTGTAGATATTTTCATTTCCTCAGCCACTCCTTTCTGGCGCTACATCATTAACTAACAATGATTTTGGCAGCAGGAGACAAAACATTGATGCCACTGCCTTGCTTTCTTCTCTTATGAAATTTGTGCTGATGTTTTTTATTCTTCAGCACATTTGTGCATTTCAGTGTCTCATCGTATTTGTTGATTTTTCCTGCAGGCTTGGTCTGAGCTACAATGAGATCAGCACTGTGGAAAATGGCACGCTTGGCAACATCCCCCACCTGCGTGAGCTGCACCTCGACAACAACGCTCTGACCAGTGTTCCTCCCGGCCTGTCTGAGCACAAGTACATCCAGGTACAGGCTTTTTTGATTAACATTAACATCTCTGTGTTGTTAAAACAAGTTTAAATACAGAAAAATCAAAAACTGTTTTGCAACCATTTAGTTCCAGCAAATTACCTGTGCTTGAACATTACAGTCCAGTTTCTCATTTTCTTTCAATGTGATCACACACAGCTAATTTCCTCTGATCTAAACCAGACTGGAAAAGTTTACTTTTGTTGTATTTTGCATTTGGTTTGTTTAGGTTCACATTGTGCGATTAGAGGTCAACCAAGCCTTCCATAACAAAATCCACATGGACTCATTTAGGTGGTTTATTGAGTAGAGTGTCGGTAGCCTGTCACACTATAATGGTGCAGTTTTTAGCAGCAGGGGGGAGTGTAAACAGACCTGATTACCGGCCCTTTAGTGTTTGTTCGGCTTTAGTTTATTGTATCATTTTACATGCTTTAGTAACTACCATCAGTCCCATCCCCATAAAATAATTTTAAGGAAATGAAAGGCACAGGTGGCAAAAGTACACACATTCCAAGGTAAAGGTAAGGAAAAAAAATACTTTGGTAAAAGTAGAAATAATGACTCGACTTCTTCACTCAAGTAAATCTAATATAGGCCTAAAGTACAAAATCTGAGAACTATTCAAAGTATAAAAGTAAAAAGTATCAAATTGGAGGACATTTCCACCGGCCATTTCTGTGCTAAGTATGGAAGCCGAAAGTGGCCATGGTCACTACTATCTTTTTGCTCTTGTGATGTTGAGATAATAAAATAATCATCTCGTTATCTTGTGATAACTGGATAAATTAATGCATTATCGCAAGATAACAAAACAAAATGTATTAGTAGGGAGAACAACCTTTTATTTTGAAAAAAAGATTGTAGCAACCGTGGCTGCTCTCCGCTTCCGAAAGGTGACTGAACGCACCAGAAAATGACTTGATTGTTCAGTCTAATTCCCAGAATGTCAAATCGCAATATTTTTGGTGGTAAAGCATCCTGAGCTCAGCCAAAAAGACAAAAGCATTCAAACTAAAGTAACAAGCCTGTTTGGAAAATGTGATGAGGAGAAAGTTCAGGTATTTGTGTTCAAATGTAGAGAAGAAAAGTCAAAAGTTGTCACAAAAATAAATACTCAAGAAAATTACAATACCTGAAAAATCTACTTAAGTATAGTAACAAAGTATTTGTACTTTGTCACTTCCCACCTCTGGGGAAAGCAACATATAAATTGAAGGTAAAAATAATGAACTTTAAAATCACCATTCAATAAGAGAATAAAACATTGTTCACTGACAGCAGGTTCTCAGCTGGGTTTTGTTCTGGTAAACCAGAACCCAGAGAGACTCTTCTGTTTCTCTTCTTTTATCCTCAGTTCGTTCTGTTTTGTATGATTGTAACTGTAGTCCATCATGGCTGTGTATGGTTTGTCATTTTTGGATCTAACATCTTAGTATTTTGTAATTAGCATTATATTGTCCATCTCAGTGAGTTTGTGGCACATCCCTCCTGTTGTTCTTGGTTTTAGGAACCTTTTTCAGCCCCTTCAGTGCTGCATGGCTACGACTACTCAGCTCAAAACATTGTTTTTAGCCACATTAATGTTCTTTTATGGGTTTTTTGTGCTTCTGCTTATAACATGTATCTGACACAGTGTTTGTTTTCAACCATCATACAGCATTTAAGTGATATATTCCTGAATTTTTGATTTAGGGCGTCATAGGGCCTATTCCTATTAATAGAGACCATTTTCAGATCACTGCATGCAGAACAGGGTGTGGACGGCTCATTGTTTCGTCGCTAATGCAAGCCAAGGGACCTAACAGTAGCCACTACCAAACTCTGATTAAACACTCCACAGTGCACTCAGAGCAAGTCAAATATGACGGCAGTCTATTGAGGCAAATTTGAGAGTTTGAGAATAATTTCAGAAGTCAAACTATGGCTCAGTTTCTGTAATTTATGACTCTGACTAGGGTTAACAGCAACAGGAAGCTGCAAAACTCTCTACTTGATGTTGCTCCTACTAGCTTTCTGTCGCCGTCAAACTCTGTAGCACATGCAATGAGCTGAAAATGGTCTCTATCAATAGGAATAGGACTGGGCAGGTCGAAATGAGGCCCTATGTCAAAAAAATCCAGAATATCCCTTTAACTCCTTGTTATTTTGACTGGAAGTTTTTTTTCCCATGTTTTAAGTTAAACACAGAGATTTGAAAATGGCTGTGTGGAGTTGTTATTATTCATTTAGTGACGTATTATTATCTTTATCGGCTTCATTTTGGAGATACTAAATTGTTGCCATGCACATCCCACTCAGTGACAGACTGTTGTCATTATTTAAATCCCGTCTCCAGGTGGTCTACCTCCATGCCAACAAGATTGCTGCTGTGGGAACAGAGGACTTCTGCCCTCCCAGCCTCAACAGCAAGAAGGCCATGTACTCTGGCATCAGCCTGTTCAGCAACCCCGTGCCTTACTGGGAAGTTCAGCCAATCACCTTCCGCTGCGTCTTTGACCGCTCCGCCATCCAGCTCGGCAACTACAGGAAGAAGTAGAGCGTCCCATGTGCCTCTGCAAGGAAGTGTGTGTTTGTAAATGAGTGTGTGATAGTTTTATAAGCGTGTTTGTTTGACCACAGCCCCGCAACACTGACCCCCAACCCCCCAACACTGCTCCCCAACAAATGGTGATGTCATTAATCCATGCACTCATTTTAAAACTTTAGTGGCAATGGACCTAAAATGCAACATATCATGGCGATCAATTAGCTTCGAGGTTGGTGCAACAGTAGTACACACAGCCTTCAAAAGCTTTCACACACATAGAAGCAGTCAGCTATTGTTGTGCATTACATGTACAAATCACTCAGTGGAAAAACTTTAATTTAGTGTGAACTCTAAAATCTAACTCAGCGGAAAATGTTATAAATGAAAGTTTGGTAAATTTTCTCAACCCTTCAGCCATTGTACAAATTTTAAGAGAGCTGGCCTGTAGAGCAGGCAGCAAGGGGTTAACAAGGGGTTTTACAATACCTTTTAAAAACTGGTATGTTAGAATGTACTAGATATTGCCTGTGTACTTGGAATAGGATTCAGAGTGTAACATTACCACACTGCACTCCTTGAAAGAACTCCGTGTTTCTATTTGCATTGTACTCAATTCAAGTAGAGATAAAAGCAGCCGTGACTTCTGTCACATTGTGATTTCTTGTGCTTATGTCAGTGTTGATGTAGTTCTGGGTGTTTGTACACGTTTTCCTTATCATCATCCCTTGTTCCTCTCCTAGTGTATGGTGTCTCATTAAAAAACAAAGGTGAACATAGCTCTTAAAAAAATGTAGAATAAACCGTGTATGTTTTAAACAGAAGCCATTCCCAAAGATTTATATGCATGCTCTTATTTTTTTTCCTTGCAACTTGAACCTGGTGCTTTCTGGAATCTCTTGTTAATGTGTATATGTACTTCTCTCCATGCTTCCCTGCCCTTTATTTCCTTTCTTAAGAGTCAAGAGAAATTGCAGAGTGCATGTGGACTGGCAGGTCCACTGCACCCATGTCGGTGTGAATGTTGTATGTATAGATGCTGTATATAAATGCTGTATAAAAACCCTCTCGTTGCTAAAAGGCACAAGCACTTACCATAGCTCAGACGTAATATATCAGCTACAAAGGTGTTCCTCTTTTTTTTTCCGGAGCAGGGGCTCCAGCTAAGGTGTCCTAAACAAAATAAAAATACTAATGGAAAAAGGAGCCGGTTTTGATGGCTGTAATGACCAGAACTTGTATTATTATCAGTGATGTGCATGATATTTTGTACTCCCGGTCACTGGATGGCACTGCAACAGCTACAGCTGCTTCCTGGCGTTCAAGGTCAAGAGGAGGCACAGGTAAAGCGAACGGAAAAACACGTGAGACATTCACATATTAGGTGAAAGTGCTTCAGGCACATACGACTAATAGGAAACCTGTTGACAAAGACTTAAAGTGTGCAATAAGGTCACCTTTGTTTACTCAATCAAAGATATGTAAATGTTCTAAAATGTCCTACATTTATGAGATATTTAATATTTAGTTAGCAACCCGAAATCTTCTCTACATAGGGTAAGGGTTAGGTTTCTTGCCACATATCAAAAGGTTTTTAATTTATTTATTTGAGATGTCTCCCCAGCTGATGACTGCTTTTTGAAATACATACATATAAGAGAAATCTGACTAAACATTCCAGCCTTATGAGCACAAGCCATAATTTTCTCTTTATCTGGTTTCTTTAAACAAAGTGCTGGTTTCTTGTCATCTGGTAACAATAAGTTCAATTACAGATGTTACAGCACACAATCACGACTGTACTCTTGTCACAGAGTAAATCTGGGTCGTGTTCCTCCTCCACAGCACACGTGACTCAAAAAATTATAACTGTGGAACTGTTTCATGAAGTATATTGGCTTTGAATGTGAAGTTCATGGTGTGGGTAGGTGTGGTTTCTTTACTTTTTGGCTTTAATTAGAACAGCAAATCATTGACCCTGTCCTGCAGAGACCCAAGTTCTCCAAACTGCACTGACAAATGAAATTTTTCTACAATTCATTTTTTATTTTAATTTCTTTTCATAAGAAATTAATTACATTACCACTGGGCAACACAAAGCTCTTTTTCCAAGTGCAGTTTCCCATTTTTTTTCTGTATTCCCAGCATGCACTAGCTGGGATTCAGGATACATTCCATAACAAGATGTACTGTATACATAAACAGGACGCAAATGCATCTAAATATGCAAATAAGCAACACATTCGACTTAGAGGCTCCAGTCCACCGTGTCTTTGGTTTGTGGAAGGAAACTGGAGCTCCCAACGGAGAAACAAGCTCACCCAGGAACAATATGCAAACTCCACACAGGCCAGCAGGCTCCATAATAGACTTTCTCACTGTGAGGAAACTATGGGAATGATTCTGAATGAAAACAGCAGGGTGGAGAGTCTGAATAAAGTTGGGGTTTTTTTTGTTTTTTTTTAAATCTAACTTATGGTGAAGTAATTAACTACCTCTGCTTATATAACGTATGAAATCTGACTCTGAGCCACCCGTGATTTATAATCCATCAGTCATTCAAGAAACTGTAATGGGAATATGATGAACTCCCTTCAGACACAAAGTCAGTGAGGTTCTTGGTTTTATAGCATCTAATGATCAGTACTTATTAGAATCAAATTTGTCTCATTTTGAGCATTTGTTCCCCAATTTTTCATTACAGTGTCATTATCATTACAGTGTTTTGTATGGAGGCTCAAAAACAACAAACATCAGTAACATGGTGTGATGAAGCAAAAGAAATTAGTGAATGCATACGAGTTGTAATCTATTCGATTTAAAACTATTTAGACAATCAGTAGCTGCATTTTTTAACTCCTTGCTTTCCCTTTTGGTCTCCAAAGCTATAATTTAACTATGGCAGGTTTTTCTGGTGCAACATGTTCCATTTTACTGTTTTAAATTGAGCAATTAATGCCCAAAGTATCAGGGATAACTGCCCCCAAAGCATTTTGTCGAGGGTGCATCAAAATTTTTCATTTTTATTTCATCACTTTCCACCTACATTTGACACAAACCCAGACCATGCAAACAATTCTCATTGTCATTTAAGAAGCAACAAAAATGGTAAATTTGAGATGAAGTGGAAATGTTGGGGAACATTTCAACACATTGGGAGAATGACTAGATAGAGTAAACACAGAAAATACATAGATTTTAATCTTTTTTTATATATATACATAAACTTTGCTGGTTGAAAAAAAAGACTGAAAGTTTGTCACTTTTGGAACTCCATAGAGCCCCTTCTTTAATTTTAAATGCTAACTTTGTGGAGTTTGGTTACAAATAAAGACTCCAAAACAGACGCTATGACAGAAAAAAACTTTTGAGCGGTATTACTGGCTCAAACTTCTTCGCCTCTGATATGATTTGGGTCTTTTTATTTTTTTCAGACGAGAACAGACTGAAAAGCATCAGTGTTTGAGAGCTGGCGCTCATCCCAGCACATTTGGGTCAGTTTAATACAGCAGCATGAATGTACTTCAATCTGTTGCCCCCATGTGGTGGTTATCAGTACAGCATGCCCTGGTATCTGTCTCCTCCCTGCAGCGCGCACATGCGTGAGCACAGCGCAACTTGATCCCGTGTGTTTGAGACCATGAGCATTTTGACTTGAGCTTATGGCCAGTTTATATGTGTGTGTGTGTGTGTGTGTGTGTGTGTGTGTGTGTGTGTGTGTGTGTGTGTGTGTGTGTGTGTGTGTGTGT
>JAPQLA010000015.1:12930639-12947074 GCA_029822935.1 Naso vlamingii
GTGTGTGTGTGTGTGTGTGTGTGTGTGTGTGTGTGTGTGTGTGTGTGTGTGTGTGTGTGTGTGTGTGTGTGTGCATGGTTTCAAATCATGTGGGAGAAGAAAAAGTTTGGGGGAAATTAGTTGTCTGCAAAAACGTTTCCATTGACTCAATTCAGAGTCTAATTGCGCATACAAAGTTTAGTGTCTCTTCACATGCACGTGTGTGTGTGTGTGTGTCTGTGTGTGTGCCGTCCTTGTGGCGCTTATGCAACCAAAGTAACCTGAGCTTCTTCGCCATGTGGAAAGCAAAGACTGGTGAGATCCTGCTGGAAGGCAGATGTGTCACAGATTTATGCAGACAGTTAACTCGATCTGCAAATCAAACTCTATCGAACATTAAAACCTGAACGTTAAAACCTGAGCGTGTAGCTGTCTGACT
The DNA here is from genome assembly GCA_029822935.1 of Naso vlamingii. Classification (NCBI taxonomy): domain Eukaryota; kingdom Metazoa; phylum Chordata; class Actinopteri; order Acanthuriformes; family Acanthuridae; genus Naso; species Naso vlamingii. Next base: position 12,931,058 of record JAPQLA010000015.1, read on the forward strand.
ACCTGTAATATGATGCTGGATTCCTTAATTGCATCTCCCAGCCACAGGAATGTGTTAACGTACGATGTAATTACTGTTTATGATACATTTTTTATGAAGACATGAGACTTTAGCTGGTGTAATTTACACTACATCCCTTAAACACCTTAAAGGCATCGTAAGGAAAGGTGGTTTGTGTGATGTAGGTAGGTGATTAAAACACACCGGAACAGAGGTCTGTTGTGTTAAGCAGATCTTCTTGCCTGATTGTTTTGCTGGTCCACTTTTGCCGCACATGTGAGCCCATGAGGGACAAGGTGAGAGAATCATTTGGCCTGCGTGGGGATGAGTCTCTGTTCTAAGCGCAGTGCTTAAACCGCATGGCCACATGGTCGGAACAGAAGGTGGTGTCTGGGCGCTGTCTGAGATTTTAATAGAAGCCTCTCTGTGTCTGTGCCAAGAAGTCCAAGAATATCCCTGTTTGCTAATGTGCTTGCTTGGATCTCCATCTCTGTACCTCTGTCAGCTGCATGTGCATGTGTGTCTTTGTGAAGTGTTTTCTTTTGCTCATGTGCTCTTAATTACTGCATGTATCTGCAAATGTGTCTGTGTGGTGTTGACAAGGAAGAAAAATCCTGGAAGTATAGTTTATCTTTATCTTATGTACATTTAGGGTTAGGGTTATATTTATATATATATATTTACATATATATGGGGTCACACTGGGAACTAAATTCAGCCTTGGCTATTTTCTTCTGAACATACCTCATTCTCTCCTACTTATGACAAATACAGTACGCTAAGCAATAGATGTCCAGGTGGCACTACATAAGCTAGCACTAGTTGTTTGACCTGCTGGTAAGATGTCATATCTGTAGCCCTTAGGTGTGGCCTCCTCATCAATGTGCTGATCATCTGTCAGACTCTTTCCTCCACATGACACTTGAATCATTCAGTGCGTTTACATGATGTCAGAAAAAGTCGATTTATTGCATTCGTCTGACCAAAACTGGATTTTCAAAATACATGTTAACATGAGAGAGCGAAAAATTCCCCTGCAGCCCAAAAATCATTTTCCCCGTAGGCTGCCATTGTAAAAGACACGTCTGTAAATCAGTTGATAGGTCACCTCGAACTGCAAACGAGCTCAATTATGACTCTTTCAGTTCTGGATCTTTAATCCATCTAGGTTTTGTTTTTGTAAAACTTTCCATGAGCTATAAAAAGCCATTTTAAAATCGGTGATGTCACCACTGTGTAAGTCTAGCTTGTAAATCTTTTTAATTTTGTGATGACTCATTCTGTACTTGAGGGCATTTGAATTTTTAGTACAATGAAAATGCTTTCTTGATTTTTTTAAATAATATAGGCCTAATATAGTGACACGTTTACCGTTGGGATGCATCAGTTCCATGAATCTGTGTGTCTCCTTCATCTGCAGCACTGTTGGCTTCAGCAATTAATTCAAACAAAAGGCTACAGCCTGACTCCAAAAACATTTCATACCCGTCCAGTTCGTTGATAAAATCCTTAGGTGTAGGTGAAGGTGGCGAGAAGTTTTCCACAACAGAGATGAGGCTGTCATTATTAGCGTTGGGGGGGTGCAGGCATAGCGTACATTCAATCCTATTGGCTACTGTGAACGTCCACCAATATCTGTGACAAGTTCCTGCTTAGAGGCCTGTTTTGCTGCAAATGTAACCGTGCATGTAAATGTGCTGACTGATGTTATTTTTGAATGATTAATGTGTAAACTTTTGCAGCATCATCTTTGAGATTTTCTTTTCCATTTTTACAACCTTTTAGTTTTTGTTTCCTTAATTAATTTCAAATGTATATTAAATTCAAACTGCCCTTTTTTGTCTTTTTCTGTCCGTATGGATGGATGTATCAGTGCAGATTCAAGAGTCCTGCAGATCTTGCAGTGAGGCAGATGTTTTGAACGGATGAGCTCACTTGTCTAACCTTTGGAACGCCACTTCCCGCTTAACCTCATGTTAACATGAGAGTAGAATGAACTCTACAGAAAGAAATATACGGGAGCACAGAACAAACCTGCTTTGCCATGAACTAATTCTTTATCTGTGCAGCAAGACATGAAACATTAATGGGTTCATGACGGTTCGGAAACTCAGACCTTCTTTATCAAAGCCAAGTCATCTTTTCCTTGCCTCATGACAAGACTAAACAAAAAACTTGAATTAGGACAAATAAACTGTGAGAAATACTGATAAAAGCCAGTGAGATCACACTGGACAGGAGACAGTCAAAATATGCATTTCCCACCCTCAACAATGAGATCAGTTTGGAACAGCTTCACAGAAACACTGCCAGGACCACAGTCATGGGCAACTCTGAGAGAAATAAACATTCTGGGCAAGTTACAGAAGGACACAATGTACAGCCGTGCAAAGCAGTTTGTCTTTAATCTGAGGGTTTTCTCGAAATGAAAAATACAAACAGTACCTCGACAACTCTTCCTTCCATTGCACTCATAAAGTTATCAGAAAAAGATGCACAAGTAGGAGAGCTTCCTCTATCTTCTCCAGTTTCCCTAAATTTGGCATTAATCCATATTAAACCTTCAGATTAGCAAGTATGCAACAAGAGCTGTGGGACACCAAAACTAAAACACCAAGAAAAGCGGTTTGTGTTTTGTACAAAGTCATGACCACGGAGAACTTGTCTGTAGGTTTTAAAAACTCATATTGTGCAATTGCCTGCTCAGCATTTAAATGTCTTAGCCACCAGGACACCACATGTTCTCTATTGTTTTGTTTTTTGGACAAGCAAACTGAGACTGAAAGCAGCCAAAAACTTCAAAGAGCTGCAGACTGAGATTTTCAGTCCCAGCAACACTCCCCTTTTCACAATCACAGTAATATGATCCACATTCATACATATATATATTACTTATTGTAGCTTCAATCATGCCATTAGTGCTGCAGATTTGCTCAGAGAAGTGCAGGCCTTTTTACATATCAGTGCATTTAAGGAAAAGCATTTTTTTTGCACATTGAGCCTTATAATCAGGATGTATACGATCATATATGATGTTCTACAGCATTACGTCAGCACGTCAGTAATGAGCTCCAGCTCTCAGGACTACGCCGGTTGTCATAATAATGCTGTAGAACATCGTATATGACTGTAAACATCCTTATAAAAAGGCTTAATGTGCAAAAAAACAAACTTCTACTTTAAGTGCTTGCAGTCAAAACAAAAGAAGAAAAGCATCTACATGCACTGTGTAAGAAAACATCACAAAAGAAACTCAAAGACAACATGTGTACTATCAGAATTATGACCTAATTTAATCCATTACTTGGCATTTCTGTGGTGACATTAAATAAGTCACATTTGAGTACAAACGAACTATTAGGAAAACAGCATTTGAAGCCAACGTCTGCAGTCTGGCCTGATGGAAAGGTTATGAGAGCATACGGCAGACATCAACACGCTGAAGGAGAACAAGAGCAGTGTCTAAGCACAATGACAAAATGTCTGTTTTTCAGCCTCAACTCTACAAACAGTCTGGAACCGCTCAAGTCTGGAATTACACAAAAACAACACTTCCAGTAACAGAGTCAAAACCGCAGCAAGCTCAAAGACAAAGTTTTGGGACAGTGTCCTGATGAAGGGCACACATGTGAACTGAACCAACAGAGAGCTGTTCGTATTCCTGAGGGCTTTTTCAAATCTTTCCTCTTTAAGATGTAAGGGGTCAGAAGGAATCAGGGGTTGTTTTTTGATTATTTGTGCAGGTCAACTAGTGACTCCTCTAATCAGTAGCTTCATAATAATAGATTAAACCCACCTCTGCAGTTCCCATCAGCTCTGTGGCGCATGTTGGCATTTTTAACGTCATTGTTTTGGTTTTATGGGCCACAGCTTTACTGTTTCAGTCTCACTGTCTCCAGCGGCAGTAAACAGCTTTATTAGCAAAATTAAAAAATAACCTGCCAAGCACAACAAACAAAAGTTAGAAACTGGCTGGTGAACACTGGAGCACTGAGCGGCAAACAAGCTTGACTGGAAACAACTCCGAACAAAAGCTTTATGTCGGTGTGTGTCTGCTGAACGTGCAAACTGTCAACTGCTCGTCTCACCAGCTCTGTGCAGTGGGAATGTTGTGTGTGCATCTTGTTGCCCTGTTCTTAATGCATTGCATCTCATTTTTTGGGTGCCGATTCAATTTGTATTCTACAAGTTTTGTGATTCAATAGTATTGATCATTGTGATTTTAATTATTATTGGATCCAGCTCTGGTCATAGCTCTGCCTTTTCTGTGTGAAAAACCGAAACTGTGTCCATAGTTTGGATTTAAAACATGAGGAAGTAGGTCTTATATCCATTTGCCTCAGATTGTCCACCATTTTCCACTTTTGGAGGATTGATTTTTTTTTTATAAATCGTCCCATAAAAAAATAATTTCCCACCACTCCTATTCATGGAGGTCCACGTCTGCCTGGAAGCCTTTGTTTCGTGCAACCAGACTAATGAACATGTCCGCACATTTAGCCAAGATCAAGGGCATGCACATAAGAAACACAGATTTGATTGTTTTGCAAAATGTTTCAACACTCTCCTCTGCAACAGATCGATTTGGGCCTGTTTGTTTGGATTTAGGTGTTTGTTCGGAGCGTTGTTTCATTCTGTTGGGCTCTTAAACCAATAAGTCTCTATGGAAACATCAACCGTCTGACTGGTTGTTTATTGCAAAACCTCAGGTGAACAGCATGCAAGTTAGCAAGCAGCTCATGTGCTTGGAAGTATTTGGCATCATGTGTCATAGATCTGTCGACTCTGCCCATGGGTCACTTGTGGATTATGCAGAAACTGACAGCAGTGCATGAGGATTTGGTCCTTCCAACCAGGAGTGAAGAGAGAAACACCAGTTTAAAGAGAACCTTAACGAGCCACCTGTGCTGCATGAGCCTAAGTGACACCAGGTGTGGCTCATTAACTCTCAAGACTTGTCACACGTGTAACTTTTTTGGGGGGTTGAAGTAAGCCTAAATTCAGACGGTGATCTGAAGCCGCGTTGAACTTAATTACAATTTGGTGCGGGAAAGCACGATTGTAGTCACAGCAGATGAACTCATTCATTTCAAATGCTAAACATTGGATGTCATCATCTTGTCAATGAGAAGACAGCCGTGAAGGATGCGTTAAATAGCCTACTCGTCATTGCTCTGCATACCATTTTACCTCATTAACATGAATTACCATTAAGTCCAGTCTGGCCGTGGAGCTGCGTATGAAATCAATGAGCTCTGCAGACGCACTTTATCGACAGCACGGCAGCAGGACCCGATCTAACGTCAGAAGCGCGGCCAGGTGAACTCAATGATTTCAATCAGCTGTGCCACTGCCGTGCTTGTTTTGGAAAAGGTAAACATTGCCACGTGTTTTTGAGTTCAGTGTGGCTCTGGCACAGCATCTGAACTTAGCCTGAGAGACATAAGTTAGACCAAAAAAAGAATCATTTGCAGCCTGCAGAATCATATCACTTGTTTAATGGAGAGTTCAGGCATTCCTCAACAAAAACAGAAAAATGATTCCTCCATCACCATTTGCTTGTATCAGAAGAGTAAATATGGAGTATCTGTAGAGTTGAACTTAATCCACTGCAGGCTGTAAATCATAGAATAGCAACAATATTAAGTCCGTTGGTTGTTCTTGCTGTTCAAACACACCATTGGTTTTGGGTCCTGACTGCCTTCATCCACTTTTATGACTCAACACTGTCTCTGTTGCCAGAAACCAACAATTGAAAATAATTAAGCTGAAAACCGCTTCTGCACTGCCAGTTCCTTTACGTGACACAAAGCCATATCATTAAGAATAAACAGCTGAATGTTACAGCTCATGACTCAGAGGAATTTACAGTGGAGTTTGTTTTCTATAGTAAGATACATCTTTAATTCACTTTAAAAAGGTTTCAGATCAGGGGTCAGGGGTCAGCTCCATGCATGCAGTACAGAGTTTCACCATCCAAACTAATACCAGCTAATGCTAATGCTAGTGCAAGTCAATGGATCCAGCAATAGTCGCTACCAAACTCTGATTTAACACTCCACAGTGACACCCAGAACAAGTCGAATATGACAGCAGTCTGTTAAGGTGAATTTGAGCGTTCGTCAAGAAATTGTAGAAGTCAAACTACAGCTGAATTCCATTAATTTGTGGCTCTGATTATGGTTAGCGACAACAGGAAGCTGCCAAACTTGTTTACTTCCTGTAAACAAGACTATAGTCATATTTGACCTGCTTTGGGTGCACTGTGGAGTGTTTCATCAGAGTTTGGTAGTGGCTATTGCTGGATCCCTTGACTTGTGCTAGCATTAGCACTAGCTTATATAAGTTTTGACAATGAAACTCTGTGCTGCATGCAGTGAGCTGAAAATGGTCTCCATAGGAATAGGTAGGTTGAAAATGAGGCCCTATGTAGAAAATTCAGGGTTGTTCTTCAAAGTTACACTGTTGACAAAGCTACATCGTGTACATCAGTTATATTTCCCATAGGAATGATTACATTTAATACAAAAAAAATTAAATAGATGATCACAAGAGAAGAAATAATATAAATATTTTCTTACTTATGTGGAAACATTTAGTATAGAGGCTGTTTCTCGTCGCTTGTGACAAAAGTCAACATGTTTTGCAGCTAACACTGCACACTGACTCCCCCCCAGCAGCCTGACGTCTCCTAAAGTAAACACATGATCACATTTGAACAACAATATTTGCATAAGATAGGGACGATCTCTGCTAATGGTGAAAAGTCAAAAATAGACTGGGATGGCCCTTTAAAGATCACCACTATAAGAAACTGAAAGGACTCTAATTAATGCAACCAGGTTAAAATGAACCCAATGTCACTGCATTTCAAATGAAACCAGAACACTTTTAAAGAATACAATATTTCTGATAAAACATGACTGGATTCCAGTTGGTTTCAAGGGCAGATGAGACTCTAAAATGTCTTTTGGAACAGGTTAAAGATCTGTGTTGTTTCTCAGTCGATTGAGTGCAGCTGTTTTCAAACTATTGGCTCAGTAACACTAACGACTTGCTCAGATGGCTTTTGGAGCATCTAATGTGACACTGAAGTCATCTATTACTTAATGTCAGTAGTAAGCTAAAAAAAAAGGTGGGGGGGAGTTATCTTTTAGCATTGAGAAAATAAGATAGAGATAAACGACTCAGATGCAGAGAAACAGAAGTAAACACACATCTCCATTGAGCTGCAGACAGAGGGTTTATTTGTGGGACATATTTCGCCTTCTCATGACAGAAACCTGAGATGCTATAAGTTTGTTTGGATGATGGAAATTACCATTTGCCCTGTCATCATGTAGGTTTCGAGATGCTTTGTGTATGTAAACACTTTGTTTTGGTCTTCAAGCTGTTTCCAATTTGAAAAATCTACATTAAAGGAACACTTGAGTCTTTTTCAACCCCACAGTTTGTGCAGTCCATCCTATAATTTGTAACATTTTCTCAGCAGATTTTGGAGCCGCGTGGGGAGTTTGCTAAACACAGTTTAACAGCAGCATCCTGCGGGTCAGTCAACATATTCTTCAAACAGTGTGGGAGCAAAATGAGCACATCCATTTCTTTTTTCATACACATCTGGGGAAATCAGATATCTTGAGTTAGAATGGGAGCTATGGAAGTTTTCCGCATGTGAGAAATGCATCCAAGATGGATTTTAAGAATGGTATGTGAGTAGAGTAACAGACTATGCCGCGACCAATTAAATCCAGGCACCAATTCCCAGCATGCTGTGACGGTGTGATGGATGTCCACCAACAAATGGTAGAAACATTTGGCCATTTTATCTCCCCCAGCACCATTCCTCAATTGCACCTATCAAATGAATGGAACACCACCCTGATCCATTGTGCTCATTGGAAAAGTGTGACTGCAGGGAGAAGAAAAATGTGGAGGAACGAGAGTGAAAAGTATAATACTTTAATAACATACGGGATCAGTCAGATCAGCTTTAGCCAACAGTTACATTGTCTTCAGTCCAAAACAGAGAAGAAATGTTTGCGTCAAGTGTTACGCAACTCTTCTCTGACTGTCTCATAACCTTTCCGTCAGATTTTCCAAAGCTCAAGAGGTACAGCTGAATTTATTCATCTTCAAAACAGACGTCTGGGTTAAATGGCTTCCACAGATCGTTTTCAAATTTTTCCACACATAACTTCCCCCTGACTCTTTAGATTTTTCCACAAACAGCCTACTTAACTTCAATGTGAGTTTTTGCCTGTACCCACTTAAGCGTTGTTGTTTAAAGGACAATCAGCAGACAGCAGCAGGAGTGGTTGGTCTGTAAAGGTTGGAGACGACAGAAAAGTTGGAAGTAGAGTGAAGGTATTTACAATATTTTTTTGCTTTTTCGTGGTGAAATATTCTTGTTCCTTGTTGCACCTGCTCTTGGTTAGTCGACAGCAGTTTTTGGATGATGCTCCTCCAGACATTCTTACTGATGAGACCTTTAATTTGTACAAAGCCCAGTTTGCTGAAGAAGCCTCCTCCTTCCTTTTTTCCCCTCTCTGTTTCTCCATCTACCCCTCTCTCTCTCTCTCTCCTCCCCCTCTCTCCTTCATTCCCTCCGTGTTTTTCTCCAGAGACTTCCAGCTTTTGAACACCACACTGTTCTTACCTACTGGCCCTCCACCCCAAGCGCACGAAAAGAGAGAACCACAGGTAAGCTTGCACATGGAGGCATGGATTTGTGATTTCCTGTTTGATTATTCCTCTTTATTTCTGTTTTCCGCATGGGATTATCAGCTGTGACTGCAAGGCTTTTGGGCAGCAGCTATTGCTGGAGCAGAGAAGGAAAGAATAGGAGTGCACAGAGGAGAAAATAAGTGGTAGAAGTTTAATGATTTGCACATTGTTTTAGGAAAGCTAACAAGATGATATTAGCTTAGATCTGACATGTTTATGTGGATCTACAGTGCCTTTATAGGGCTGTTTAAAGATTTCGCTCAACAATCTGTTGCATTTGGATCCAGTTTCTGTCTGCATATTTCATGTGTCTGGAATGAATCATTCTGGTCTTGCATTGTTGCAGGGTTGATTCTGTGAAGCCACAGTCCTAAACTAGTTATATACCTGCTTTTAGTTCATTATTCTATGTGTTTGCTCTGTGTTAAAAACACTTTTTAGAGAGTTTCACAAGTAAAACTTATGTTGCAGATCGGTGTAGCATTTGTTTGTGCAATTGTATGTGCACTCTTGGAACATCTGTGTTACATTATTGTCCCCATTGCTGCTTTATGCAAAAATGCATCCATCTATGTATCACAGTTGATGGAAGAAGAGATGCTGGAAGCAGTGGAGTGTTGTTTCAGCTGCAGCTGTATTGATGTGGCACGACTCAGATAATTGATTCAAGGAATCTAGGACTTATTGGTCTCCATTGGTTTACATGAACCCCTGACCGATTATATAATACTTTGAAGAGTAGGTGTGGTAATATAGTGTATGCAGTGGGGCAAGACTGACATTTTTTAGCATAATTAAAGTAAAATAAAAGTTCCAGTTTTGTTTGATTCTTTTTTCCTTCATTTTTGTTTATTTTATTAACAATTCATTAGTTTATAACTGATCTAAACTCTAAAAAAAACTGTCAAAATGCTAATTTTGCCCACTCTAATAATGACAATGGCTTGAACACAACAGATCCATTGATGTCTCACTACTCTTCATGGCTATTTGCATAAATGTTGATTTGATCCCTCTAACCTTCCATCTTATCCTCTGCCTTCCCCTCCCTTCTGTCTGTTGGATTTCTAGAAGCCATGTTTCCTCTCCGTCTACCCTTGTTGGCCATATTGGTCAGCATGGCCATGTGTCAGTATTATGACTACTACGACCAGCCTGTCTCCATGCTCGGACCATCAGGGCCCAACTGCAATCAAGAATGCGAATGCCCGATCAATTTTCCCAGCGCCATGTATTGTGACAGCCGCAAGCTCAAGTTTGTTCCCATAGTCCCAACAGGGATCAAGTACCTGTACCTCCAAAATAACCAGATAGATGAGATCAAGGCAGGTGTGTTTGATAATGTCACTGCAAGTCTTCGCTGGCTGATACTCGACAACAACCAGATTACAAATGGTAAGATAGCAAAGGGCACAATCGACAAACTCACGGGCCTGGAGAAGCTGTACTTCAGCCACAACAACCTGACAGAGCCAGTCATCCCTCCCTCAAAGTCTCTTGACGAGCTGAAGATCATGCACAACCAGCTGTCCAAGTTCCCTCCTGCCCTCCTGACAGACAAAGAGAATCTGACCTCCATCAACCTTCAGTACAACCAGCTTACCTCAGAGGCTGTTGCAGGGGTATTCAAGGGGCCAAAGAAGCTGATGTCCCTGGATCTGAGCCACAACAAGCTGAGAAAGCTGCCAACCGGACTCCCCAGTTCGCTGGAAATCCTCTATGCAGACTACAACAACATTGACGGTGTCAATGCGGGATACCTGGCCAAGCTCCCGAATCTGCAGTATCTGAGGATTTCCCACAACAAGCTGGTGGACTCCGGACTCCCTGCTGGAGTGTTCAATGTAACATCGCTGGTGGAGCTGGACCTGTCTTTCAACAAACTGCAGTCCATCCCTGAGATCAACGAGCAGCTGGAGCAACTTTACCTCCAAGCCAACGAGATTAACAGTAAGTGGCGACCATCGATCTTTACTTGCGTTGCTCAGTTCTCAGTGTCTAATTTGACCATTTTCTTAAAGGTGCCCAGTTGACTTAAGGCAATGTTTGTATGTGCAGTAACTTTTTGGTTTCTTCCTTTTTAAATAAAACATTAGTAAAGCTTATTATATTAAACATGTTTTCATGTTTGCTAGCTTGCACTGCCTTCACAGATGCACTGCTATGCTTGTTTATCACCACCGACTGTCTTTTTGGCAAAATTATATGAAACCACAGTGCACATGCACGCTAAAACAAAGCATTGTAAAGACAGTGCTCTATAGTGCTACTAGTGGTCATTAATTCCACAAGGTGCCTTTGACCTCGAGTTAAAGCATTTTGAAAGGTTTCTAAAAAACTTTTGAGCACAATGTTTTTCTACCACCTTCCATAACCTTCTGTCTATTTTTAATCCTCTGTAGAGTTCTCCATGGAAAGCTTCTGCAAATTTATCACACCCGTCAATTTCTCCCACCTGAAGCATCTGCGTCTTGACGCCAACAACATCACACACAGCAGCATGCCCTTTGACATCTCCAACTGCCTGCGCCAGGCTTCAGATATCATGTTCGAATAAGGACCTCCCTCAAACCTATGACCTTTCCATGACCCGCTAATCCACTACCATGGCACAGCTCAGCCCCAAGCCCTCTGGATTTAAGCACCCCTCCTGTCATAGTACTCACATGGTTTTGCACATAGGTAGAATGCAATCTGGGGCAATGTTATGGCATCCATATCAGTTAAAAGGATATCTTGAGTAAATAAAGAGCTGAGCAAATCTGAGATACATTCAGTGGAAAGGCAATCTGATAACAATTTAGCATATTGTTTTTGCAAAATGTCTCACCAAATATGCCAAATCTGAGTTTCAAACATTTGGCTCTAGATGTGAATGAATATTCTCATTACTATAATCAACAATATTGAGAATAAGAATAAGAATAGAAGATAAAAAGGTAAGTGTCCAAAAATTCTATGGAGGAAAAAGTAAATCATAGTAAAACACACACTTTAAACATTCCAAACTTGCTTTTGATCACATTGAAAACAAAGACAATGGAGGAAACAAAAGCTCCAAAGTCCCAATTCAATGGTTGTGTCATTCTGTTGCCTGTCTTGTACGTTTAGCATGTATTATACAATGTGGGTACAATAATTAATCCATTGCTGTGCAAAGGACCAGCAAATAAAGACTGCGTGCTCAGAATTTAGTGTATAATGCCTAATGTAAGAAATAATGAACAAATGTAAAATAGATGTTACATAGCAGTCACATTTTCAACATCTTGACTGAATTAATGGTTTTAAGGAAAACTACAGTGTTATTTAATCATGTCAAGAAAAATAATCGTTATACTCAACTTTTTTTTTTTTTTTTTCTGTTCTCTTTTAATTTTAAAATAACTTCCCAATTCCTTCAAGGAAAAACTTCAAGTCCAATGTCAGTAGAACTTAAGTGTTGAGGAAAAAATAAACAAATGATACATGATTAACAGTTTTATCCTTAATTTTTTTTTTTTTTTAATAGTATAACGTCGTGAAATAAGTCAAAATGTTTCTTTCATTCCTAGCTGTCCACTGTCATGTGCATTGCTGATTTGTATACAACACTTGCATTACTTGCATGCAACCAATGCTACCATTCTTTGATAATAAACTACAGCTTTTGCAGTTAAGGTGCTTTCATTGTTACGTTGTTGTTTACCATGTTTGATAACTGCTTTTTACCAATACAAGTCCTCTTGGCAGCAGCAACATACTGACTGATTATGTCATTAGAATATCATACATGTTCAGGTCATTTTTCAATTCATCATGATTCTTTTTTTTTTCTTTCCTTTTTGTGGCCTTTGACTCAGAAACTGGATTTGATTTACTTTGATTTACTGTGAGAAAACCAAACACAGCTGAATAAACTATATTTCCAACATATTTGTATGATATCACTTTGTGAGCCTGCTGGAATAATATCATGCATTAGCTTCAAAACAAGCGGATCTTATTTGACTCAGCTTAAATATTAGTAGAATACAGACAAATTTTAGCCCAATTTCAGATTTAATGTCTGTACCACACCAATAATCCTTTTTTAAATGTATTTAAGTAACCATTTCTTAAAGCAATAAGCCAACTTTTTTTTCCTTTTTGTCATTTGCCTCCCTCCTGAGTTCCAGACAAGAGGACAGATCCCATTCTTTCAACTGTGCGTGCAGAAACAAGGAAGAGACGGGCAGAGCTCGCCCACCGCTAATTAGCTTAGCTCAAACACTGGTAGTCGATGGGAAGTGCTAGCCTGCCTCCACCTAAAGTCATCAGATAAACTTTCCAGTAACTCTAAACGGCCCTGTGTGCTTGTTGGGACTTCACGTTATGCTATTTTTTGACTTATATTAGCACTTCATGTATTCTTCTTTTTCTTCTTCTTCCTCTGCTGTTTACCAGCATGCATGAGCCCTGCAGTTTACTTATGGTACGTATTTGATTCTAAAGTGACAAAGTGCTAATCTGAGTCTAAAAATAACATAGGAGATAACAGAGGGAAAAAAATGTTGGCAGAAACCTTTGAATCTGTAATAAGCCCTAATAAAGGCATCTTTTGTTTGGCTGGTCTCATAAAGCCAGTAGTTGCACAGTATAAAGTATTTATAGTATGTTTTATTTAACTGGTATATACAAATGCATGCTATAATGAGGTAAATGAAGTAACCAACGTGGGTATTTTCAGGGAGTCTTAGAGGATATGTTTGTAGAATATGGCAAAAATTTTATATTAAGAAATTTGTTTATATTAATCACCTGGAAATAAGTTTTGTTGTGTTTCAATTACCATAGTACAGTCGCCTAGAATGGGCAAACAGAAAATTGGCTCTGGAGAGGATCTTTTGTGTTTTTTGCTGTCACCATTCGACACGCTTGGAAGATGATGGTGAGCAGAGGGATAATCAGTTGGATGCTATCCACAACTTCACCGCTACTTACTTACAGATTGTTAGCCTACTTATGTAAGTGTAAACAAAAGGTTTAAATGAGTTTTCGAGATAAACTAAAGATCTGTCCATTTATATATTTGACAGTGTCTGTTGGTTTGTTTCAGTTTACATTCAGTTTTTTGGGAGTAATACGTTTTGGTCTTTATCTGTCTTGCTTTCCCAACATTTCAAGTTGTGTCTCTCTACTCCTTAATTTACAGTAATGACACAGAGAACTTATCTTTGCTCTGTCCTGAGTTGCAATGTAACTGTGGAGTGAAGCAAAAAAACTCTTGGTCCTGGAGGGATGCAGGGGTTGCAGGGTTTCTGCTCAATCTCACAGCTTTAAGATATTTTCTGTGTAAGTCTACCCTTCCAACTGTCTCGGAAAGAAACCACAAATCTCCCATGACTATTTCAAAGTATTTTATTTTTTTGGTAGAGCTTTTCTGTGAAGCTTTAATACAAACAGTTTCAGTTTCCTTAACAGATATTGTCCTAGTGTACTGTTCCTAATAAAATATATTTTACCCTTAATTTCGCGTGTTATGGGTTCCTCTCTGTGCTCATTGCTACCACTTGTGGTCAAAAGTGATAAAACTGTCATATTTCTAGACCAGTTTGCCTAAATTGAACCATTTTCAAAAACAATTCATGCAGGTTTTGAATCAAAATGGGGTTTTTTTCTGCACAGAACACCGGAGTTAAGCATTTGTGCTCCACTGACTTGCATCTCAGCAGGTAACTGGAGAAGAACGACAGAGGAAAAAGAATTGTAATGATTTTTGTTCAGGTTTTTGGCACATGGATGAGGATCAGGCACTTTTTTCCTTGCTTTTGGAGGAGTCTAAGAAATGTGTGTTTCATTGAGTGCCAGAGGGAAATAAACCAATAAAACCAGCACATTCCTTTTGGTTTCTAATACATCTTTCAAAAACATTTGTTTTACCATTTTGAAGGCTGAGGAAAACTTGATGGAATTGATATCTTTTTAGTTTAAAATTGAATATGTAAGAATGCCAAGCAGTTTACATCTATTATTCTTCTTTTCCCCAACGTTTTCTGGAGGTAATGTGACTTAGTTGTCTGTGGACTAATTTCTAACTCAGTAGCCTGTTCAAGACAAATTTACAGGCAAAGGATGTTGCTTTATGTGCAATAGCCTACTGAGTGCCTTTCTGCTCCCCTGCTGTGCTAACATTGTGCAACTCTAGCTAGCATTAGCTCAGAAATTGAGTCTGCTGATGTCAACAAACCAGCACCTTCCACAACACACAGTCCAACACAAAGTGCAGTGCTAACAAGGTAGACAGGGCTACTGTGGTTTTAGCAAGCTAATGTGAATTAACATTTGCTTGCTTGCTGATGTGGCCAAATTGCTAGTAAGCTAGCAGAGCCAAACACTGTTTTGAGCAGATAAGAGTTAGCTAGTTAACCTTAGCATCCATTCACTTGAACCAAACCAACCCTGTGCAAATATCCCTCATAAAAGTTATGTTTTTTACAACGTTACAGTTTTAGGGATACCCTGATCCTAAATGGATGTAGACAGTAGGATCAGCTGTGCCCTCATTTAGTTAACAATAATCTGTATCAAAGATATCGGCAAAGGGCCAATGGTCTAGCAAATCGATGCTAACCTGGCTAACCCTCGTGCCCACTGATAAAAGCCAAACCTTTGGCCTTATTCATTTCATGTACTTTATCAACCGCAGCCCTGTCCTCTTGTCTTTGTCATAGCTAGAAAATCACAGTATGAAAGTTTGATTGTTCTTTTTTATGTTTGTGTTAGTTTTTTACTAAGATCTCTTGAAACAACATGGGACACAGAATGCGGCAATTCAAAGAGACAGGCTTGGACCCAGAAATCGTATTTTGAAAGGGTGTTACGTAAAGACCAGATAGCCTATAACAAATCCACAACACAGACATAAAAAGTGAATTTGGAGATTGTGTGTTGTAGACTCAAATTCTTGCTTTGTGACGTTACTACAGCTCAAAATAAGCTATTGGGAATGTAGCGTAGGCCTAGTGTGTCCACTACACTGGACCAAAGTGTGCTAGAAAAATTTTAAAAGTCTGCTAGGCCTATGTATTTACAGCTATGTGTTCCAAAGAGTATCAGTGTCAATTAAGTCTAAATATCATAGTAGAAAATACTAAGGCTGTCAAAGTTAACGCGTTATCAACGCCGTTAAAAGCATTTCGCGTTAACGCGTAACGCGTTAACGCGAAATGCTTTTAACGGCACTATTTTTTTTAACGCGCGATTAACGCTGTGACATTTGAACCTCGGGCCACTCTGTAGTTTGGGAAAACAGAGAAGCAGCAGCAGCATAGT
>JAPQLA010000015.1:12949649-12960105 GCA_029822935.1 Naso vlamingii
AGCAAAACCATATGGGCAAAAAAGGAATACAAGACAAAAAATTGGGAGAAAACACAACATCAGCTACTGTATGTTCTCTTTAGAAAAAACCTGCTCTGTTCACGCATTAGTTCAATGGAACACTGGGTTTTGTACAATCGGGATTTGGCACAGGGTGAAGTCCAACCACCAACGAGTGGTTCAAGTGATTCTAAGAAAAGTCTTAGTAATGTCTAGAAAAGTTCAGGTTTGCAGAGCAAATAATGCTTTGATGTTTTATGAGAGAGTAGTGCTGCATTAAAGCCAAAATAATTCATTTTCACTTCATCTTACTTGCTTACTTTCCCCCAGTAACCATTTGATTAGTTTAAAAAAAATAATTAATTAATTAATTTAAAAAAAAAAAAAAAAAAAAACAAGTAGAAATTCTGTCAGCCAGTGCATTTTTCACATATAAACTAGAAATTGGGTATCTTTGGCCTGTCACATTTTGCACAAAGGCAGTGATTGTCAGTCAAACATGATCTCACATATGAAAATACTGTGGTGGATTTAGGAAAGGAGTAGTGCTGATGGTCAAGCATGCATTAGATGACGTGATGGTGGATGAGGCTACTGACTTATCTGCAATAGTGACTGTTTTGGTATTACATATGCTAATTGCATCTGGACATACCTGTATTATCAAAGAAAGAGTAGAAGGCGCTGCACAGGCAAGCAAAAAAAAGAAAAAAGAGTACGAAGCACCTTTGATTCAACCAGAAAAAGAAAGCTGCAGTTTTTTGGATCTGTGTCCTGCAGCAGCGTGAGAATATCAACACGTCCATTCGCTCAGTGTGCTTACTTGGACCATGAACTGTTCTGTTCACACATGGGCACAATTGTACATTGCCCTGACTCAGAATGAGAGAGCTGGCAAGTTAAAGTTGGTGCCAACACATAAGAAATTATCTCAGAATTGAAGGTTAGCAGTGCAAGTGTGAAAGGGGCTGAAGATTTCCTTTGGTCATCTGCAGCCCTACTTATGCACTCAGTTATTAAGTACTTGTCTGATAGATGGTGGTCTACTGCACCAGAGTTACTGGCTTTGCAGTTTTCCATTAATTCTTATTTGTGAGTCACAATAAACACAAATCAACTTTTACTTCCAAATAAGCGGTTAACTTTAATTGAGGTCTGGAGCTCATGCACCACCACAATAGATGGTGTTGTATGAACTGTTTTCAGCATGACCCTGTGTAAAAACCTTCACAATGACATCAGTGCAATATATAATCACTGAAAGGCATGATGGGAAAAACTACAAAAGACGACTTGGGTTGTGAAGGAAGGGAATTTTCTTGTTAAAAGTTGGGTGTGAGCGTCTGAGTGCAAAGCCATCTGAGCCCCTCTTTAACATCACCTGACAGCCAAGTAAACACACCCCAAGGCCTGTCAGCTGAAATGAGCCATAAAGTAGTCAAGCACCCATCCCCCAGCATAATGGGTAAAGAAAGAGCAGATCCACCATCGCGGACCAAATGGTTAATTTGGGAGGAGTGACAGCAGTTTAACCCTCAACACTGATGACTTCAAGTTCTACAAAAAAAAAAAAGAAACAAAAGGAAGGAGGCGGAAAAATCTGCCGGGCTGGTAGAAAAGTAGGTACCTCAAACTCTAGAGGGACATCCCAACTCTCATACAGACGTCCTCCCACCAACACATGCTCCGTCCTATGGGTTCAGCTGGTGCATGTCCAAGGTGCAGCTTTGGGGAAGTCAAACCAAAAACAATACCAGTGTAACTGGGCTGGCTTGCAGCTCTGACCACATCAGAGCCACTGAAACTGGCAGAGGAACCAGCCTCACCTGGCTGCATGCAGACCACACATACCAGCTGGAGAACCAGGTAAATTGATTTATCCTTCTTTAGTATAAAATCTACTTGGAAGGGGAGGAGTATGCACTGTATTTTTCAGATGGTTTGAATCTGGCGCGACTTATCTTTGTCTTTGATGTGCTGCACCTTGCCATCTTCTTTTTTCAGACTATACAGGTAACACTGCAAAAAACAACAAGAGCTTTAAAAAGGTTCGATAGAAATGTTTCAGTTGTTATTAACAATTTTGTTAGCTTCTTTCAATCACAGTTTATTTTAAGAATAAGGAAACTTATGTGATAAGCAAGACAGATGGACTGATTCATAGTTTTTACAGTCAATCGGTTTAAACTGTCTTACATTAACAATAACACTTGGAAATGAATGAACTAAGAAAAACTGTGGCTGTTTAAGGTTTGTTTTTCCATATGATAATTATCCATAAACACATTAAAATCTTAAAATCATGCAAACTCTTCTAAATGTTTCAAAGACATTAAGTGGATTTTAGCAAAGCCATCAATTGGAACTGATCGTGCAAAATCGATGTATATTGAAAATTGTGCAATTAACATAGCTGGCTCAGACACAAAGTCCCAGGCAGGAAATTAGCATTATCATATTTCCTTGCATGTGTTTCTCCTTAGTCTGTCAGGCACATTGACAACATTTGTTTTCAGTATTAAAGAATGTTCCATTTTGCAGAAGTCTGTGAAGCCCCATCTGCAGCTGCTGGGATATTCAACTGTAAATCTTGACACACGCAATAAATGACGATTGTGTTGTAGGAGAGTGGAAGAGTGCCCCGTTTGTTACATGGGTCCATCAAATCACATGCAGTGTCAGTTCAATTAAGTTAAAACTAAACAAAAGGTAATCATGGTCCAGTTATTCACACATTGTTAATGGCAATCTATAGACTTTATTCACATTTCTCACACCTACAGTCACTGTTTTCGAGAGCCTGTAAAAAAACAGATGTTGGTATGACTGTTAAGCAAAATCCTTTTTATTGGACTGATTCTTGATTTCATCCCAAAATATTTTACAAGTCTGTTAATTGGCTATAGTGGGAGAAAGTCTGAGTGGAAGCACATTCTTGATGTGTCAAGGCAACAAGCTTGCTGTTGTGTTGCTTCACAGGCAAAGTTACACACCAAGTAATAGAAAGGTCAGTGTCTCTGCAGTCTGACAACCAACTGCATCCTACTAAGAGACAGGACGGAGTCGACCATGAGCTTACTTCTCGAAAAAGGTTAAGCATATCTGTAAATAACTGAACAGGATGTCAGGACAGAAATGAGAGCAAGACCGTTCAAATTCCCAGGTCTTCAAATGCGGATGTTAAGTCACACCCCTCGGGGTCTCATATAGACACACAAGGTCTGCATGAGATGCATGGGCGTTCAACTCACTCCAACGTAAACCCATCAGTGACAACTTTAGATGCTTAAAGCAAGGTGGTGCAGTGTGGAGTCCTAGTGGGAACAGGATTGAGGTGGATGACTGGATAAAACACAAGATTTTTACCCAGGAGACTCGGATTTTTGTCTTGTTTAAAATCAAAAATAAATGCTGAACAGCTGTATCTTACACAGATAACTGACATTATTCATGTAACGTTGTCACGTATGTATGTGTACTTATTTATTTTTTGGTGCAATACCTAACCAAATGGCAACTGGCAGCCATGGATTACAAAGGCTTTCACCTTTCAGTGCTACAGGGTCCGTTGTGTGCCACCTAGGGCCATGAAAAAAATGTTGAACCAATCGAAAGAACAGTTAAGAGGGGAAGTTGCTTCAGACTAACAAGCTGACAAGCCAAGCTTGTCAGGACAGTCCAGTGAAGGATGCCACCATGGCCATTCATCAAGTTTCTAAATTGTCTTTGACATGCAGTTCCTATAAATGTGCTCAGGACTAAGGACATGTAACTGATCATGCAAGCTCACAATCGTGTAGAAGAATGATCACTGTTTGCAAACGCAACCTTGCAAACACAGGAGGCGCTCTAATGGGATTGTATGACTGATCATGGATAAGGGTTTCTCCTATCCTCACACAACTCAGCTGGGATTATCCTGTTGCATTCAAGCCTTTGCCGTCATCACTGGAAATTAGTGCAATCTCATGCAGGCATGTTGAAAGGTCACCTGACCCTAACTAGCTTCTACAAAAACAATTTGCCTGACCAACGTGCAGTAAAATCCCCCCAGATTAAGCCTGACCTCCCTGCTATAACACCATTACAGCCGAGTCTGAAGACAATGTTTTCTACTGAGGTAGAGTGCGTCATCTTTGTGCTGGATGCTGTAGAAGACGAGCCTGAACAACGTGTGCTACCTCCTAATTAATTAAGCTAACTTGCCTACCGAAATCATAATATATGATAAAATGAGAATATATTAGATATATAACCATCAATTAAAATTTACCAGCCAATTAAACACATCCTCCACATTTTATTGCATCTTGCAGCTCCCATAGATTTTTCAAGCAAATACTAGTGATGGCTCTCTTCATGTCAGAATGCTTTGGAGTAGATTAAAGTTATGGAGCTCACAGAGTTTACTGGCTATTTGAAATAAATTAAATTGTGACAGTTACAAGAACTATACTGGTCAATATGTTTGACTTAAGGCAAGATGGTCCATGTATTCATTTACGCGAAATTTGAACCAAAGTTAACCCGGTTTATCCCCAAAAGTCCTCCCACATCAAAATAGTCTAATTTTGGTGACCATGTGCTTACAATCTTGGTAGACAGGCCTGATGGTCTCTTGCTGGATCCACTAAAACCTCCAGGTTGTCCTTTGGAGACAATCATCTGTACATCACATATACTAAACTGTACCTGTGTATCTTTTGATAATCCCAGTCACTGTCAACTCTATAATTCACATAAAGCAGATTAATGAATCCTGAGCACAGCGTGGACAGTAGCAGCACAAAATTAGCACAAAGGTCGGCAAAGGACTCTAAGGGATTTGTGAGTGGAGTTTAAAAAGAGATCAAGCATGCCAACCAAGGAAGGAAGGGTTGCGCATGTGGAAGTCAGCAAACAAAGAACAGGTAGACTTGCATTAGTTGGTTACTAAGTGGGCCATGTCCCAAGTGCTGAAAAGGCTTAGCACACTACACACCAACATGGGATTATGACCTTTGATCCTGGTAGAATCTGATTGGCCAAAGAAGCTTTGGTGTCATCATGAGTGACAGGTTGGCACACAGTGAATGAAAAACTAGTAGTACAAATACAGGTACGAGAGGGGCAGCTTCATCATTTGGGACTTCTCTTGATAGCTTGCTGAGAAAGGACATAGGCAAGAGGGGACTTCCAGAGTTTGAGGTAAGGTGGGTGTTTGGAAGGCAAACACTTTGATACATCTGAATGACAGGGTTGGGAGTTTGGTAAATGTTTGTTTTGCTACCTTGAGATTGGGTTTTATCTTTGGATCATACGCTTGTCATTTGCGCTCCAAGTCCTACCCGAAAGCTGGGTCAGGAAGTTTTCACCCTTGTACAGTAAGAAAATAGGAGCACATCTCTAAAAACAGGTGTGCTGGCTTTGGCTTTGAAGTGAAGCAATGCATGGGAAAACGTGGCCTTTCCAAAATGAGTTCCAGATATATGCGGAGTGCATCAGGAATTTAAACAAGCACCAGATGGCTGCAAAGAGGAATCAAGTGGCGCGTAAAGAGATGTAAAGAGATGGGCGGATAGAAGATGGAAAAGCCGACTTCAGATTCTGCTCATTTCATCTCTCTCTTTAGTTTTTGCGGTTTTCTGTTGCACAGCATATATTGTTTCTCACCTTTTGTTTCTCATTTTTTCTCCTTTTCCCCTGTCAGTGGTGAGTACGATAGCATCTTTTCCCTTAAGTGTCATTCCTAACAAGGGGAGAAATTTACTGCTCCTTAAGTGAATGTCTGCGATGCTTAGCTGAAATGTGTGCATGCTTGCATATGTACTTATTTGCATGCATCATTTTACCAGCTGTACAAAGCAAAGCAAAAGGACTTAGAGATGTGTGATGAACTTAGCCATACAATGCGCCATCAAAGCCTGATTAACAGTATGCATCTTACAATCAACACTCAAAGTCATTCAGTCTGAGCCGAGAGGGCTGTCCTAAGGCAATTAAAGTTGACCTGGCTTTGCATCCCATGTGGAGCTTTACCTGTCTTTGGCAAAGTAATGACCCAGAAATACCAGGTTTCCTTGCAACGCTGGCAGCTGCCACTAGAATTTGAAGATAATGACATTAGTGGTATAGAAAACATACTGTAATTTGGTGGCCAGAGGTTTAACTACTTTGTATTTGTGAACACGTAGTCATTGGTATTTTTTTGCAAGCTATGTGATCCAAAGAAATCAAATGATGAATGTTAAATTTTTGGAGTGTGAAAGGCCATACCAAAACAGCTGTTATTCTAAAATGATGAAACAGACATATGCTATCAAATGCAGAAAATTTTATGGGTCATCTGACAGTGTGGTCCTAATTCCTCAAAGTCCCCAATCCTTTGCAAATTCGACCATGTTATCTGATCCTCTTTATTTCAAGCATTCCAGGACCTCTTTACCCCATTCTGTCTGTGCAGTGACGGGCTTGTGTAACACTGTGTGACACATTACACAGTTTAAAACATTGTTTTGTCTTCCTCTCCATCATAGGTTTGGCAGCAAAATGACACTTCTTCTGAGCCTTCTCTGCATCTTGTGCCTGGTTGGGCCAGTCCTCAGCCAGGACATGCCTTATGAGGAATTCATGGCGCAAATCCAAGCCTGTCCTAAAGAGTGTCGCTGCCCCCCAAATTTCCCTCGTGCTGTCTACTGTGACAATAAAGGCCTGAAGAGCATCCCCAAAATCCCTCCACACACATGGTATCTCTACCTGCAGAACAACCTGATTGAAGTGCTGTCAGCAGACGCCCTACGTAATGCCACATCGCTGCGCTGGCTGAACCTAAACCGCAACAAAATCACTAGTGAGGGAGTGGAAGAAGGTGTCCTGAGTACAATGACTCACCTGGCACACCTCTACATGGATGAAAACCTCTTGTCTTCTGTGCCTACTCCCCTGCCAGCCAGCCTGGAGCATCTACGCCTCTCTCGTAACCGCATCTCCAAAATCCCTGCTGGTGTCTTCATTGGTCTGGATAAGCTCAACCTCTTGGACCTCCAGGGGAACAAGTTGATGGATGATTCCGTGACTGAAGTGAGCCTGAAGGGTCTTAACAATCTGGTACAGATCAATCTAGCCAAGAACCAGCTGAGCAACATGCCTCTCGGCTTACCACCTACCACCACTCAGCTTTTCCTTGATGGCAACAACATTGAGAAGATTCCAGCCGATTACTTCAAAGGTTTGCCAAAGGTGGCGTTTCTGAGGCTTAACCACAACAAGCTTGGCAGCAGTGGCGTCCCCAAAGATGTGTTTAATGTCTCCAGCATTTTGGATTTGCAGCTGTCCCATAACCAGCTGACTGAGGTTCCCCTCATTCCCTCAGGCCTTGAGCACCTTCACCTCGACCACAACAATATCAAAAGTAAGTTTGTGACATTCCTCCTCCGCTTTTCCTGATTATAATGATTCATTTCATTTTTTTGACTTTAATAATTAGAAAGAGAGAGATTCTGAAGGGTTTTTAAACCGTTAACATTTATTTCTTTCGTGTATGTACAGGTGTAAGTGGCTCCAACGTATGTCCAGTTGCTGTCGACGCTGTGGATGACTCTGTCAACAACAACGTTCCTCGACTGCGCTATCTCAGACTCGATGGTAATGAGATTAAACCACCAATTCCCAGGGATGTCATCCTGTGCTTCCGTCTCCTGAGATCTATTGTCATCTAAAAAATACCATCAGCATGTCGTTAGCCAAGTTTGTACAACTGATGATTTGGTAATATGGACACTTGGAAAATGAGATGTTTGAATCTATGCAAACAAAACGGAGACCTGAGTAACATTAGCATGTTTGTGAAAAAGAAATATCCGAAGGTAGTTGGCATGAACTTGATTTATTAATGTGGCCTAGGAAAAAGTTCATTCCAATTTCAGAAAACATTGATTTTAACGGTGGTAACGGTATTTTAACGAAATCTAAAAGAAAGTACAAAGCTGACAAGGAACTGTTGATGACTAGTTGTGCCTTAATGTTGGTGTAAACATCTGCATGTACAATTCTGAATTAAAATCTGATTATAATTTAGCATGCCAGTAATTAAGATGGATGGGAGGACTTTATGTATTAATTGCATGTGGAGAACTTTGTGCAGGAAGCTGATCTTACGTTGGGTTTTTTGTTTTTCATTTGTTTCAGAAAAACTTTTGCTATTTCTCTGTAGACTTGAAGCCAAATTAATTGGCTTGTGGTCTTACATCTTTTAATTACTCCATTCTAGACATAGGCATATTTACTCTAGGTAATTTATTTTTATTTAATAATAGAAAAAAATGAGTAGAATCCTGACAGTCCTGTGAATTTTCATGGCCATTATTCTTCAATGTTTTGTATACAAAAGATATGTGATAACTACTTTTAAAATATGCCAACACACTTTTTAATTCTGGTCATTATTTTTCTGATTAAAATATGCAAGAGTTTTCACTCGAATTGTCTTAAATTTGAATAAAACTTTAGAAAATTAATATTTGGCCTGCTGTTATTTTGTCTTTTTTTCATCTATCTCTTTGTTCAAATGTCGCCTGAATGTAAATATCATATGACATAAGATTTTGAATATGGCTTTTGAGTGGGAGTGTTTTTTTCACCAAATTTATTCAGGATATATCACACAATCATTTGATATTATCATTCTTATTGTTAGAAATTGAACATAATAGTAGATAATCATCCACATCATGTCTTGTACCAATAAACCAAGCAACAACAGTCCCTTGGTTGAACTAGGTATCTGTATCACAAATATTTATTTACATCCTTTTAAGCTATTAAATTGCATGACATTAGTGTAAAATAAGTCACATAGATCAGTATTTCTGAGTAGGACACATTTCTTCCTCTCCCTAAATATTTGAGGGCTCAGGAAAGGGCTGTGTTATACGGCCAAAAAATACAATCTTGATTTAATTTTACGCATGTGGATGACATACGATTGTGTCCGATTTATTTTTCCTAAGAATTTTTGGGGGCTTTGTGTTCAGACAGTAAAGCAAGATTTATTAAAGTGCTGCATCACCTGCCAGGCTGTCACAATGATGCACATTCAAAGAAAACTTGCTTAAATATGCTTAAACTCAGTAGTGAACAGGAAATCACTGTAATGATGATGGGCATAGACACCTGGAGTCACAACAGTTCCATAAACAGTGACATGACATATACAGGTACATATGTGCGCTGCGACACAGTTTACGGCTACATCACGACTGAAGACAGCTGATGTAGCCAGCTATCAACGGAGTTTGTCAATTTCCATTTTTTACTTTCCACTTCGCTGCTGTAACACTGCAGTTACCTTGTTGTGGGACTACTAAGGGATTTTCTTAACTTATGCAATTTGTTTGACGAAAAGTAGCCTTTTGCAGATGTAATAACTCTTTTATTGCAAATTGTGACTGTTTTCATCACATTGTGCAAAAACAAATACTTGAATTCATTTGGTACATGCCCAACTGTAGCTCCAGAATTAATGCTGAAACATAACACACGTTTTTGCTTGCATAACATTTTCATCTGTCTGTTTACTTGTTGATCAACTCTGTAGCACTTTTGCAGGCTCACAATGCACATTGTCATATGCTGTGCACGTCAATCATTGTGTCAAGATCTTATGGGCAAAATGTCACTGAGTTCTTTCCCTTCTGATAATATTTGGCAGGGGAAAAGCCTTGAATCGGTACTGGCTCATGGGGCAGGTGCAGAAGGATGTCTGGCTCTCCCACTACATCCTTTTCCCCTCACTCATCAAACGGTCTAGAGTTACCATGGGAGTGAGAAAGAGCGAGGTGGGCAGGTTGAGACAAAATCGTGGCCAAATAAAGCTGACAGTGTGAAGTCAGTCTGTAGCATCCTGCATGCTTCCCATTTTTTTCAACAATGTACACTGCAGACAGTCTACACAGCATCTCTTTGAATACAAACCCACGAGTATAGATGAGAACTGCAAAAGAACCGCCTGCCTTGGGTCCCTTCATCTCTGACTTAACTAGTTCAGCTCATTCTCAGTCAGAGTGTTATGGCTTCCCACAACTGAACTCAGCTCTGTAGTTGAGGCGGAACATTTAGCGAGTTATGGTGCAATGAGAAAGCAGCTTCAACCAAAAGGGAGGGCAGAGGCCTTCTTCCAAGCAGGGACTTCCTCTCAGCACCATGCTAGCAGGGGCTCCTCACAGAGGTCCCATTGTGTACAAGGGCCCATGGATCCCCCCCATACATGAAAGCAACACATGCCAGAGTTTCACCTCAGAAAAAGGCAGACAAATATTTCAGGCTGATTGAGCCACACTCTTAGAAAAATAAAGGATACGCTTGTAAGGGATAAAAGGGTATTTAGTCATTGGGGGGCCTTTGCTCTCTCTTTCTCTGTGTCTGTGTGTGCAGTGTTTGAGCTGGTGGTGGTGTGTATGTGTGTGTGTGTGTGTGTGTG